>CAUYRH010104593.1:0-11728 GCA_963574655.1 Perodicticus potto
CATCACAGCTCACAGCAACCTCCAATTCCTGGGCTCAAGCGAGTCTCCTGCCTCCGCCTCCCAAGTAGCTGGGACTACAGGCACCCGCCACAACGCCCGGCCATTTTTTGGTTGCAGCCATCATTGTTGTTTGGCGGGCCCCGGGCTGGATTCGATCCCGCCAACTCAGGTGTACGTGGCTGGCGCCTTAGACCTCTGAGCCACAGGCGCCGAGCCGACAGTATGTAATTTTCATGGAAATAGGTGGCAATAGATGTAGACACACATATGGCAATACCAACTTAAAAAGAGAAGAGTGAGGCCAGGTTCAGTGGCTCATGCCTGTAATCCCAGAACTCTGGGAGGCTGAGACATGTGGATCGCTTGAGCTCAGGAATTCCAAACCAGCCTGAGAAAGGCTAGCCAGGCATTGTGGCAGGCGCCTGTAATCCCAGCTATTCAGGAGGCTGAGGCAAGAGGAACCCTTGAGCCAAGAATTTCAGGTTGTTGTGAGCTATGATGCCACAGCACTCTACCTAGGGCAATGGGATGAGACTCTGTCTCCAAAAAAAGAAAAAAAAAAAGAGGTGACATCCGTAGCTTAGTGCATAGGGCTCCAGCCACATACACAGAGGCTGGCTGGCGGGTTTGAACCTGGCCTGGGACAGCTAGACAACAATGACAACTGCAACAAAAATAAATGTCTGGGCATTGTGGCAGGTGCCTATGGTCCCAGCTACTTGGGAAGCTGAGGCCCAGGAGAATCGCTTGGGTCCAGGAGTTTGAGGTTGCTGTGAGCTGTGGCACCACATCACTCTACCGAGGGCCACATAGTGAGATTCTGTCTCAAAAAAAAAAAAAAGAGAGAGAGAGATTGAAGAGTCTTCAAACCCACTGGATTTATCTGTATTTTTTTCTTACCAGGACCCACAGTAAGTAATATAATTACATCACAATACATTTCATACATGAAACTGAAACAAAAGTTGCTGAGAAGATCCCTTACCTTTACTGCATAGGGTAGACACATATTAGCTATTTCTATGTCATTCCACTCCATTTTCATTTTTTTAAAAATCTGGCCATGACCTAATATGCTCCATATGAGTGGAAAATTCTAACTCATTAAATTTTTTTTTAAATGTGTTTAGAAGGAAGTCTGCCTAATTCATTGACGTCAGAGGAAGTCAGACAGCCATGGACAACACAAAAGGAAGTGATTGCTATCCAGGAGCTTAACATGAATATAAGCCTCAACCTGGAATATGTTTTACCACTGGAATATGTGTTCTAAATCATGCTTTACAACTACCTGTAAGTCCCACCTACATGGACTTGCCTCCCGCTGAGTCATTAAAAATAGCCCTACGTCCTAACATCTCTATTTGTAACCTTCAGGAAAGCATTAGTGATTTTTCTATTTTAAGCCATCAAGGATGTGCCTTTGCATTCTGAGGCTATTTCTGAGCCATCTAATTGCCAATGGGTTTGTTGCAATAGGTAGGCATTTATTCACATTATAAAATGAGTTGCTCAAATATTAAATCAGCTGTGCACAGAGAACAGCCACACATTTCCTTCTGTGTAGAGTTTTGTCCCCCATGGGTTACAGCTTTCTCATCACACATGAAAAGGCTAGATTTGGAAGATGGGTTCCAAGAAACATCCTCTTGACATAAGAAAAATTGACCTGTAAGATTCTTGGGCCGAGAGTCCAAAAGTCATGAATTCTTGCTACACCTGTCCTTACCAGTTTGCTGGGAAGTAAGTATCAATCTTTTCTTCAGCTTCATTCATGCAGAGGGAAAAGCACATACTCTTCAATGCGCATATACTAAGAGTGTTCATAAAGGTTAAAAGAATTTTTAGAAAGATAGCCAGTCAGCCAGGGAAAGAACTGAGATTCTGAATGTAAGTCTGTCGAGCTGACTTGGCCTTTGATATGCCAGACATTGTTGGGAAAAATGCAACATATACTTGACCTTAGCCAAAAGGCTAAGAAGTGATTGGGAAACTGCCATAGAAGCAGGATCTTTTGAAGTAGCTTGAAGTCTAAAGAGAAAGAAAGATCTGTCAACATATACTGACACAGACGGAGAAAGGGTCGTCAAGATCGGAATGTACAAAAAACCATGAATAGAAACAAGGCTGAATAATTAATTTTGTCTTGGGCTATTATGCTATCTCTATATAGTTGGAGATTACCAGTGTCAGGGGGGCTTGAGAAGCAGGGTCAATAAAAATTGAAAGTCAGATTTGCATGAAATATGAAATTTATTTTGTGATAGTGAAATCCTAGTATTTTCAAACCTTATCTTTTAAGAAGAAGCCTCCTAATTCAAATGTATTAAATGTGACCTGAAATAGATGGGTCACTGATTAATGTTTATAAAGCCTTTGTGGCTCTAGAGAGAACTTGTTGTCTTGCCCGTGGCTGGGCCCATCATTTACTTTAAAGGTCAGGAAGCCGGATGCCTTCTCCTTCCTAAGAGAATCAAGTTCTGTTTTTCATGCATCCTCCTCAGTTCTTCTCTTTTTTCTTTTGGCACAAACCTTGACATCTGTCAACCCAAGCAGAAGATGTGAATTCCTTTCCCCCAAACATTATAAAGGTAGCAAAGAAGGCTAAATTTAGCTCAATTTTCTCTCTCTCCCAACAACTCTCACACAGTTCTTTAAATACTTTTTACACTTTATCAGACCTCACACTTTTTCAGGAGAGAGCAAGCATCTTTTCCCCAAAAGTTCTAACAAAAGACTAATTGAGTATCTTGGACTGTGACTGAGTCTTATGGCCCAACCCAGAGACAACCTTATCACTGGTTTTGAGTATGGTATACATGCTCCAATCCTGAATTTCAGAGATGGGTCCTAGTCAACTGCATGGATTAGTAATGAAGGGAAAGAGAAAAGACTGTGAATACTGTTATTAGAAATATGGTGAATAGAAGCCGGTTGCCTTGAAATATCTACAGGATGTCCCAAAAGTCACTCTTAAAAATCACCATACATAGGGAAAATGAGAAATTGTGGCTAAATATACCATTTTTTACCAAATATTCATTACAAAATTTTACAAATAGGTGGCCAACAAGAAGAGAATTATTTTGTAACTATTTTGTAAATTTATTTTTTTAATTAATCTTAAGCCATGAAAGATGTGACTTACTTTTTCTTTTTTTTTTAAGAGACAGAGTCTTACTTTGTCGCCCTCAGTAGAGTGCTATGGCATCATGCAGCTCACAGCAACTTCCAGCTCTTGGGTTTAGGCGATTCTCTTGCCTCAGCCTCCTGAATAGCTGGGACTCCAGGCGCCCACCACAATGTCCGGCTATTTTTTTTTTTTTTTTTTTTTTTTTGCAGTTTGGCTGGAGCCGGGTTCGAACTCACCACCCTCAGTATATGGGGCATGCACCCTACTCACTAAGCCACAGGCACCACCCTTTTTTTTCTTTTCTTTCTTTTTTTTTTTTTTTTTGTTTTTTTGAGACAGAGTCTCACTCTGTGGTCCAGGCTAGAGTGCCCTGGTGTCAACCTAGCTCACAGGAACCTCAAACTCCTGGGCCCAAATGATCCCCCTGCCTCAGCATCCCAAGTAGCTGGCACCATAGGCACCCAGCTACTACAACGCCCAGCTATTTTTTTTCTATTTTTAGTAGAGATGGGGGGTAGTCTCACTCTTGCTCAGGCTAATCTCAAAGTCCTGAGCTCAACCATCCACCTGCCCCAGCCTCCCAGAGTGCTAGGATTACAGGTGTGAGCCACAGAGCCTGATCTGCGCCTTTGCCTCCTGAGCCTATTTCTAAGCCATCTAATTAAATAGTCACTTTTGTGCTTAATTTTATAATTGTAACTATGTCTCTTCTTAGAGTACAAAAACTGCATATGCTTACAAAATTGTATGAGTTTACAGGCCTTACAAAGCCTACATCCATCCCTGAATTCTGCTTCTTTGGTAGTGCCCAGGGGGTGGCCCAAAGTTTTAAACTCACTTCTTATGGTGCCAGAAGTTCCTGGACTTAATCCGCACACCACAAACCCAGGGAGGAGAAAGGGTCTGTGGCCCAGCTTAAGTCCCAAATTCACTCTTCTCTGTTGACCAGCTCAATTGCCAGCGAAAGAATTAACCACTGTGAGCTGGAGGAAAGGGTTGTGTTGAGCTGTTCAATCAATCAGGGAGCTGGGGCTAGGGCCTCTTGCCCCAACCCCCACTTTGACATGTGGATTTCAAAGGAAACACCGCATAGCAGTACCTTAGCAGAGGGAAATAAACGCTGGAAAGGAAGCAACAGGTATCTCAGAGCTGGGACTAGGCTGGGTCAAGTGAGGCACTTCCCTTGGGTGTGAAATTTAAGGGCGAACCCCAAACTCTGAAACAAGATAAATAATATTTTAATGTAATATTTTGAAAAATTGAATTGGCAAACTACAACCTGCAGATTACTTGCTTGTTTTTGTGTTTTTGTAACTCATAAGCTCTTGTAACTTTTGTTACAATGGCTGGGCTACCTCCTTTGGGAAATAGGCCCTGCCTCACAACTGCCTACAAAAATATACTAATTAATGTTTCAGAAGAAACTGGGCCCAAAGGCCTCTTTTAAGCCAGGAATTGTGAAACTTATGCTATGTCTCAGGTCTGGGTTGGCCTCCTGATGTGGGAGGTGTGAAGAGGACAAAGGTTGTTCTGTTTCAGTAACAATTAAGACCATCCGCCGTATTAATAGCATAAGCTATTGACTAACAAATGATTTAGAAGAAGCAGGAATGGTGTAGGAAGGTCCTGGGACTCAGGCTAAGCTTCTGCCAATATTTCTAGTCCCACACTCATGCCACTCCACCGTAGGCTGATGAGGACAGAGCGGGCCAGCTTGCAGGGAGGGCCTGTGAGGTGTGCCAGAGACAGAAGGATGAACAGGCAGCCCCTACCCAGCCTGTGACCTGCCCAAGGCAGCTCTTGCTATTTTGTGTGGGTGTGTTGCAGCTCCAGCTACTGAGCCAGGCTTTACCCTTTGTGACAAATGGTGACAACAAGTTTCAACCCACTCTTCTGGAGGGCTTCTGCCTAGAAATAGCCCCAGGCATTGGTGAAAAGGAGAAAGGCATCTTCCCAACACACATGTGTGATCAGATAGCCAGTGTGTCATTAACAGGAGCGAGAGCCAGCCAAAAGAAATGACTAGTAACTCATAGGTTATCCAAACACATCATCTCAAATCGTTTGTTTCCTTTCTAAGAAGTGCGTCTCTCGGTTGCTAACAAGAGTCGCCACAAGTCACGGGTCAGTCCCGTGGACACTTAACTATTTGGGTCCTCAGTTTCCCCATGTGTGAGATTCACAGCTGGTCTTGAGTGGTCACCTCATATGTTAGAGCCAAAAAGAACCTCAGAGATGAGGTCTCCACCCTGTGGTCCCCACAGCTATCTCGGGGCTGCCCCCCTTGCTTAGGAAGGGGGGAAATGACACCCCAACTGATAGGATCCATAAGGTCAGGGCCAGAAATGCAGCCTCACCTGTCTATACTGGCAAGTAGAACATAAATTTGGACCTAGTTTTCAAGAACTCTGCCACATAGTATTAGAATTTATTTTTTAATAATCTCAGGAATATATCTCCAAATAATTTTTTTTCACATTGGTAATAGTTTGGATCCCCTGAGAAGCAGATGCCAAAAGTGATTAAGTATGTAAGAGATTTTTGGGGAGAACCACCTGTGAGGGAGAAAGAGGGAACCAGAGTGGGGAACCAGAGGAGGTAGAGAGAGCTTACAGACTGCAGTGACCACCCGCCTGGGAAGGGGAGGGAGGAAGGGGGAGGGTTGGGTGGGAAGAGCTTCACCTTGAAGCCAGCTCTAAGAACGTCCCAGCTGGGCTGTGTATTAAGTCTCCTAGGGCTGCCATAGCAATGGTCCACAGACTGGGTGACTTAAACAACAGAAATTAATTTTCTCATAGTTCTGGAGGCTAGAAGTTCTAGATCAAGGTGTTGGTGGGGTCTGTTTCTTCTGAAACCTCTCTCTTTGTCTTGTAGATAGCCACCTCTTCCCTGTGTATCTTCCTTCCCTCTGTCCTAATCTCATCTTCTGATAGGATTAGGGCCCATCCTAACAACTTTATTTTATTTATTTATTTATTGCCGTTTTTGGCCAGGGCTGGGTTTGAACTCGCCACCTCCGGCAATGCCCTAGTCCTTTGAGCCACAAGGCACGGCTCTCTAACAACTTTATTTTAACCTAATTATCTCCATGGAGACCCAGTGTCTGAATATGGCACAAGCACACTTCATCGTATTTTGCTTTGCTTTATTGCGTTTCACAGATACCGTGTTTTTTACAAATTAAAGGTTTGTGGCAATCCTGTGTCCAATAGCAGGTGCTTGTCTCATGTCTCTGCATCACGCTTTGGTAATCCTCACGATATTTCAAACTTTTTCACTATTGTATCTGTTATGGTAATCTGTGGTCAGCAGTCTTTGATGTTGCTGTTGTGATTGTTTTGAAGCATCTTGAGGTACCCGCATAGAAGATGGTGGACTTAACAAACTTTGTGTTCTGACTGCTCCCCTGGCAAGAAATTTCCCCATCTCTCTCCCTCTCCTTAGATTTCCCCATTCCTGAGACACAACAATACTGAAGTTAGACCAAAAATAACCTTACAATGGTCTCCAAGTGTTCAAGGGAAAGGAAGATTTTCATCTTTCACTTAAGAAAGTGAAAGAAATGATTAAGCTTAATGGGAAATACATGTCGAAAGCTGAGATAAGTCAAAAGCTAGGCCTCTTCTGCCAGTTAGCCAAGTGACACCAGTGAACATGTGAATGATAAGAAAGCAAAACAGTCTTGGTGCTAATATGGAGAGAGTTTCAGTGGTCTGGACAGAAAATCAAACCAACCACGACATTCCCTTATGCCAAAGCCTAATCCAGAGTGAGGCCCTAACTCTTTTCAATTCTATGCAGCCTGAGAGAGAGAAGGAAGCTGCAGAAGAAAAGTTGGAAGCTAGCGGAGGTTGATTCATAAGGCTTAAGGAAAGAAGCTATCTCCAGAACACGAAAATGCAAGGTGAGGCAGCGAGTGCTCGTGGAGAAGCTGCAGCTGGTTATCCAGAAGATCCAGCTAAGATCATTGATAAAGGTGCCTACACTAAACAACAGATTTTTAATGTAGACGGAACAACCTTCTATTGGAAGAAGATGCCTCCCAGGATTAAGAGAAGTCAATGCCTGCCTTCCAAGCTTCAAAGGACAGGCTGACTCTGTTAGAAGCAAATGCAGCTGGTGACTTTAAGTTGAAGCCAATGCTCATTCACCATTCCAAAAATTCTAGGGCCCTTAAGAATCAAGCTAAATCTCCTCTGCCTGTGCTCGGCCAATGGCACAGCAAAGCCTAGATGACAGCACATCATCTGTTTACACGTGGCTTACTGAATATTTTAGGCCCACTTACTATTCAGAAAAAAAAGATTCTTTTTCTTTTTTTTTTGAGACAGAGTCTCACTTTGTTGCCCTCAGTAGAGCGCTAAGGTGTCACAGCTCACAGCAACCTCCAGTTCTTGGGCTTAGGCAATTCTCTTGCCTCAGCCTCCCGAGTACCTAGGACTACAGGCGCCCGCCACAACACCCAGCTATTTTTGTTGCAGTTGCCACTGCTGTTTTAGCTGGCTGGAGCCGGGTTCGAACCCGTCACCCTTGCCATATGGAGCCGGCGCCCTACCCACTGAGCCACAGGCACTGCCCAGAAAAACAGATTCTTTTCAAAATACTTTTGTTTATTGACAATTCATGTGGTTACCCATGAGTTCTGGTAAAGAAGTACAAGGAGATTATTTTGTTTTCAAGCCTGCCAACACAGCATTCATTCTGTAGCCTAGGGCTCAAGAAGTCATTTTGATTTTCAAGTCTTATTCTCTAAGAAATACATTTCATAAGGCTATAGGTACCATAGGTAGTGATTGCTCTGATGGATCCAGGCAGAATAAATTAAGACCTTCCGGAAAGTATTCACCATTCTAAATGGAAAGAGTATTAGGAACTCCAGGCTGGGGAATAGAAGTGACATCTTCAAAAGCTATATGCTGTATGCTTTAAAAAGGGCTGCAAAAAAAGTCTCATGCACAGAATGTCAGCCATTTGACATTTATCTGATTAAAAAATCATTAACAATTACTATCAGCTAGATTCAGTAGGGTGGTTTTGTGACTATGGTCAATCAGTAACAAATACAAAGTTTCATGAGAATGGGTTCAAGGATGCAGGATCATCCTGCTTTGCCCTCAGTTCTCCCTTGCCAAGAACATAGTCTATACTTCCTCATGGTAAACCCAAGAGACATTGTGACTTAGTTCAGATTACAATGCTATTCCCTACAAAGCCCAAACCTAAATCCTGAATACTTCCGTCCTTTAGTTCATACCTGCTGACCTCCAGTTTCCTCTTGCTGTGTACACACAGACGTCGTGCACCCTAGCAAGCACAATCCCCTTCCAGGTGTAGCAAAAGAATGAAGGCTATTGCCTCTTTCCTCCCTACAAATGTGGAATATATAGGAAAGACCCAGCTTCTAATCCCAACTGGCCTCTGACTGGGTGTATTCACTTTGAACAAATTATTTCATTTCTCAATATCTCAATTTCTTATTTGGAAATAAGAATATTACCTTGCAAATTCACTGTAAGGATTAAGAGATCACAATTCCAGAATTCCCCCTACAAAAATGAGTTCATAGTTGGTAATCTATAGATACTGAGCTCCCCATCCCCATCCAATCAGCAGAAAATTATTTCCCCTAGAATCAGAACAAAAATGCTTTTGTCCAAAACATTAAAGACATCAGAAAACTCCAGTTTCCATTGTCCTTGAAATTCTACCCCAATTTTTGTACCAGATCTTTCCACAGCAGCCAAAACCTACTCCCTAGGAAGGTTCTAATATGAATCTTTCCCGTCTCAATGTGAATTTCTACTTCTGTGCATATTTCTCCAGAAACATGGCATGATAACTATCCAACCTAATCATGGAAAGAAACACTTTACCTCTCTGTAAAGTAAACCCCATTAACAGCAAGAATTCTTCTGGTGCACCCAAATCACACCAAATCGGTATCCCCTTCCTCAAGGGGGTCCCAGAAGGAATAGCAACAGAAATAAGAAAGATCATCTTCCTGGGGGATTGGACGCATTCTTAGGCAAAAATACCTCTTCTTTTGAATTAAAATTTTCCCTGGATGCTAGTATTTATAAGACATATACACATCTTATTTTATTAATATACATTTATTTTTGGTTACATTTATAAACTTTTCCATTACAAGCTGAAAAGTATAAATAAGGGGCTCTTTTGAAAATGGGACTTTACCATAGAAAAGGTATATGAGGTGATGGATTTGTTAATCAGCCTGACTCAAGCATTCCACATGGTAAACATATATCAAAATAACACGTATCCCATAAATATGTGCAATTACTTTTTGTCAACTAAATATATTAGGACATTAGGTGACTATTAAATTTTTTATCATATTTGGTAATGTACATTGTTGATATAGTTTCTGTTTTGGTGATTCAGTATCGGGAAAATCCTATCACACATATAAGTAATGTTAATGGTTTCAGTCTTCTAATAGCTTTGCCAACCTCAGGAGACATTATGACAAAACTGCCATTTATCCTGGAATTCCTGCCTGGAAAATAAAACCAAAAAAAAAAAAAAAAAAAAACCCAAAATGTAAAATGCTGTCATTAAAGCTTGAAAGAGTATATCATATATAGGTATATCTACAAAGATTACATATGTATACATGTGTATGTATGTGTGTGTGTAAAAATCTGGTAAGGAAGCACCCAGACATCACAGTAATTGCTTAAATTATCTATAACATGATATTCTCACATTGCAACACATATGTCATTTACTAGTTATTACAGAAGTGAGAATTAGTCTGTAATGAGAGTATGTGCCAAACAGATGCTTCTGAGTTTGGTGTGGCCTTTAATCCAGCGTGGCCCGCACAAGCTCTGCTAATGCGTATGCAGAGCCCTGATTTTAAGACAAGACCAGTGGCAACCTTCCAGGTCAATACACACTGACAAAATATTTAAATATATGCACAAGGGAGATGTCCAAGTAAGATTTTTTCCAAAGCCTCAGAATAAATTCACATAGACATACAAATGAATGTGCTCATATATCCTAACAAACAGATCAAATTAGAAAACGATCTATTTGACGATTCTTGCTGTCTTTTGTCACAATTTAAAGATACTTTATTAATGAAATTTGACTCAAGAGTTTGAAGATCTCTTGAATGATTTTTGCAGAACAGTTTGAAAGCCTCTAATCACTGCTGAATTTGAGCCCAATACAGATGGAGAAACCAGACCCAAGAAGCTCCTGGTCTTGCCCCAGCTCACACAGCCCATTAGTGGCAGAACCACAATAAGAACCTGTAATAACAGCCTCCCAGGTCAGTGCTGTAACTACTGCCCCAAAGGGCTGAAAGACTCCTGAGCCCCACAGTAAGGGCACTAGGAGATACCAGCATGTGGCCTAGCACTAAATCATTTTCCCACATGGAAGAGAAAAGTCCCAAAATGACCAGTGACCTTTATGACTCAGCCTGTGCTGCAGAGTTGGAAAAACAGCATTTTGTTTGGTTTTTGAGAAAGAAAGCAAGATATATCACACTAAAGTGTGAAAGTGCTGAGTTTGCCCTGGTGAAGCCCCTCAACTTGGAGAAAGGAGGATGCTGGCGAGGGCCTGGGTTGGAAGCGGCAGGGTTTGGGGGCCCGGTTTGAATCTGGGCCAACAGAAGAAGAGAGAACCCAGGAGGCCTGCAGCAGCAATCTCTCCATCTGCCAGACACTTGCAACAGCTATTCTAAGCGCTGGCCCAAGGCCAGCTCTTATTGATTTCAGCAATAAAATTACGTGTTCCAAAGCTCATCTGTTTTGGACCATAAATGACAAAAAGAGCGATTACAGAATGCCAGATTTGTCCCCGTGTTTGGGATGATGTCTCCTGTATTAAGACTTGTTTGGCTTCCATAAATGATTCATTTGGAGCAGCAGAATTTCTGAGTCACTGGCAGAATAATTTACTCAAATTTCTCTCAGCATTGTCATGTGTTCTTCCCTGCTAGAGCCAAATACTATTCAGATTCTCCTCTGTATATGTTAATATTAATGTCACAGATGGGCTGTGCTTTCTCTCTTCTGAGCGAAGACATAGTACACATAAATAAAACAAAAGGCATTTCCAATGATGGTGAAGTCTGTAAGCCTCCATTTTCCAATCATGGAACAAAGGAATAATTATCCAGCCTTGAATTAACAAATAAATTCCGCCCGACTACAGCCATTTCAACTGCCTTTCTAGGGTTACCTAAGAGAAGCCAATTTCCCCTTTCAAGCCACGGGCACCTACCTTGTGCCTCCAGCTTAGGAAGCAATTCTGCACCTTCTCTTTGCTCAGACTCACTCCTTCCTCCAGGCAAATTCTGTCATTTTATCCCTGTGTAACATGAGTTTTCATTAGGAAACAAGGAACAGAAACCCTTCAAACTAGCTCAACAAAAACAGGGACTAGGTTGGAATGAAACAGGGGCATCCCCAGACCATAACCTGGAGAATCTTCTTAAAACGGCCACTATGGTCTTTTGTAACCGAGATCTGGAGAGAAAGGAGGAAAAAGAGAGAAAGGAACAGAAAAGAATGACAGCTCTAGTAATGGCACTCTGACAAACGAGCAACTTTCAGG
>CAUYRH010104594.1:0-12091 GCA_963574655.1 Perodicticus potto
CCATTAACTAAGATAGACTCTCACTGGATTAAAGATTTAAACTTAAGACATGAAACTATAAAAATACTAGAAGAAAATGCAGGGAAAACTCTTGAAGAAATCTGCCTGGACAAATATTTTATGAGGAGGACCCCCAAGGCAATTGAAGCAGCATCAAAAATACACCACTAGGACATGCTCAAACTAAAAAGCTTCTGCACAGCCAAGAACACAGTTAGTAAAGCAAGTAGACAGCCCTCAGAATGGGAGAAGATATTTGCAGGTTATACCTCCGACAAAGGTTTAATAACCAGAATACACAGAGAACCCAAGAGTGTGTTTTTAAAGTCACAAATAATGTTTCATAGAGGCCATTCTAAACTACTTTGATGGAGCATATCAATGAACAAGCCTTTTGGTGTACAAGGCCTGACAATTAAGTTCATGAACTCATCCTAGAAAAATGGCTACATATCTCATTGGCTGAAGAGCACTATGGTCACCTTCAAAGCATGGCCCTTGAGAAGCTCTGCACCAACACCGGTGCTTAGTCCACCCTTCAAAGCAATTTTGTAACTCTTTTTCTGGAATAGCCATCAGAGCTGTCATTGTAAAAGGTATAAAAAGTTTGCAAATTCATCCTAGAAAAAAGTGCTTTAAAGGGTGGACTAGGCACTGCTTTGGTACATAGCTTCCCAAAGGGGATGCTTCAAAGGTGACCACAGTGATATCTACAGTGAGGCATGTAGCACTTTTTCTGGGATAAGTTTATGAACTTAATTGTCAGACTTCATAGGAAACACTGCAGGGAAACTATGCCTGGTGTGCTTGGCTTGGTGCCAGGACCAATATTGGCAAAGCAAAGACCAAACGGACTGTTTTCTGTGGACGGGGTGAGGAAAATGGTGAGTATTAAACCCACATCATGTGAGAAAAACATTTGAGGTGGTCAGAAACACATAACACAAATATTTGAAAGGTAGAAGAGCAATTACAATTGTTCTCTATCTCTGGAAATATGGAAGATGGAGAAACAGTCACAGAGAGAGAGAGATTTCAGCTCAAGGGCTAACAATTTGAGCTTCTGAGTATGAAACTGGCTGCTTAGCAAGGAACAGGTTCTCTGCCCCTGGAGCCTTCAAGGCCAGCCTGGACATGAGGCAGCTTCTGGGTAGCGAAGACGGTGGTTTCAGTTAGATAAGTTTCAAGATGGTAGGCAAGTGAGAGATTCAGAATAGAAGCATTATGTTAGTATTATGATACAAGCTACCTACACTGTTTCCTGAATCCTTTTTCTGATAATGGGGAAAGGAACACTAACACAGGGGAGTGTGGGTTTATGACTCTGTTGAAGTTAGAGATGACTCACAATTCCAAATGACTCAGGTAGGTTAAAACTTTCGGAATGAGTCTGACTATTCTGACATGTCCCCATAATATCAAGCCAAAGTATTCACTAAAGATTTCTAATTATAGTCAAATAAGAAAATAACACAAAATAAATATGGAATAAGAAAAATAACTTTGTTTGAAAAAGAAGAGATTTTGAGCGGAGGAAATAAGGAATGACAGCAAGGAAGCCCTGGGGGAAAAGCGCTACAGGGGTAGGCAGAATAATAACGCTTAGAGATGTCCATGTCCGAATCCCCAGAACCCATGAGGACGTTATGCTACATGGCACAGGGACTTGGCAGATCTGAGTCAAGGGTCTGTGATACTGCCGAGATAATTATACACTTGAGATAATCCCAGATGATGGAGGCAGCCCGATGGAAGCACAGCGGTCCTTATAAATAGAAGAAAGACAAAGGGCAGGCATTGTCAGAGTGATGCAATGTGAGACATTCAACTGACTGTTGCTGGGTTTGGAGCACAAAATCAAGGACCTTGGGTAGCCCATAGAAACTAGAAAACAGATTCTCCCCTGTAGCCTCCAAAAAGGAAAGGAGTCCTCTTTATATTCTAGCCTGTTGGGACTCATTTTGGACCTCCAGAACTGCAAAATAATAAATTTATGTTGTCTTTAAGCCACTAATTTATTACAATAGCAATAGGAAACAGACACGATAACATACATCAACAGAAGACACACGTAGGGAGGCATGGGCTGAGAGTGGGTATAAAACTGGGCTCCGTGGACACACAGACCTTGTTATTTTGTACTATGATTCAATATTTTAAAGATGGTGATTCTTTCTCTGTCTTAAATCTAATGAAGTACTATTGCAACAGAGTTTCCTTCCTACTCCATCTCAGATCTTGATAAGTAATCTTAAAGTGTATTTGGAAAAATAAACGCATGACAATAGCCAGGTATCAACTTGAAAAGAGAAAAGTAATGGAGGGGGTGGAGACCAGTTTTTATCAGATATTTACATAAATAATAAATGGTTCTGCTACAATAATTGAAAGGCAATAGAGGAGATACTTTTTTTTAAAAAAGGCTCCAATGCTTGCAGAAACTTACTACATTAGAAAGGTAGCATTTCAAATCAGTAGGAAAATAACGGATTATGTAATAATTGCCAGTTAGATAACTGACTAGTCCTTTAAGAATAAATAATGAACCTGAATTACTGCATTCTTTATACTCAATTAATTCAAGGTGAACATTTAAATAATTTTATATGTGTGGTTTAATAATTTTAAAATAAGAATGACCTTTGGCTAGAAACCAAGGATGTAGAAAAAATGATCAATAAATCTAAGTACATACAAATATTAAATTTCTATAAAGCCATGAAAATATCATAAAAATTAAGAGAAAAATGAAAAAGTTAGGAATATTGTAATAATATCACAAAGGGCTAATATCTTTAATATATAAAGAAAATTATAAAGAGATAGGAAAGAGACTTATGAGAAAGGATAAAAGCTGTTCTTTAAAAATGGCTAGAAAGTTCTTACATGAACGAATGCTTGATCTCATTAGCAAACAAGTGTATGTAAATTAAAGTAATACATGATAGACCACTGTTGATCAAACTGTTACAGATAATACACAGTGTTACAGAGGGTTTAAAAACATGGACACTTTAGATAATTTTCAAAATAGGAATGAACGTATAATGCTGAAGTTAGGGCTTTTCATGCGCCTATCACCAGAATAGTGCACATTGTACGACAGGCAAGTTTTCACGCCTTTCTCCTTCCCGATTTCCAATGACCTCACTTTGTGTCTGTGTGTGCTCATCATGTCGCTCCCAATTATGAATGAATATGTGTTGAGTTTGTTTTTCCATTCCTGAGATAGTTCATTTATGAAAATGGTCTCCAGTCATAAAGTTGCTGCAAAAGATACATTTTCATTCTTTAGTACGGCTGTGTAATACTCCACAGTGTGTGTAGGTATATATACATACATGTATGTATGTGTGTATATATATATATACACACACATACATACCATATTTTCTTTATCCATTCATAAATTGATGGACACTTAGGTTGATTCCACACCTTTGTAATTGTGAATTGTGCTGTAATAAACATTCAAATACAGGCTTCTTTTTAATAAAATGACTTATTTTCATTTGGGTAGATACATAGTAGTGAAATTGCTGGATCAAATTGCAGGTCTACTTTTAGTTTGTTGAGAAATATCTGCACTGTTTTCCATAGAGGTTGCACTAATTTATAGTTCCATCAACAGTATCTAAGTGTTCCTTTCTCATTTTTGATGTGCTGTTGAATTTGGTTGACGAGCATTTTGATGAGGATTTTTGCATGTGTGTTCATAAGGGATGTTGGTCTCTGGTTTTCCATTTTTGCTGTGTCCTTTCCTGGCGTTGGTATTAGGGTAACACTGGCTTCACGGGATGAATTAGGAGGGGTATTAGGGTAACACTAGCTTCACAGGATGAATTAGGAAGAGTCCCTCCTTGTCAATGTCATGGAACACCTTCAGTACAGTGGGTGGAGTCCTTTGTAGGTCTGGTAGAATTCAGCTGTTAATCCATCCAGGCTGGGGCTTCATTTGGGGGCAGACTTTTAATTACTGTTTCAATCTAGCTTCTTATTACTGATACTGATCTGTTCAGGATTTCTATTTCTTCCTAAACCAAGCTTGAGAGGTTGTATGTGCCCGAGAATTTACCCATTTCCCTGGGCTTCCTGGTTTGTGTGTGTAGAGGTTTTCAGAGCAGTCATGGATGATATTTTGTATTTCTGTGGTATCAGTTCTAATGTGTCATTTTTCATTTCTAATTGAGTTTATGTAATTTTTTTCTCTTCCATTTCTGGTTAATCCAGCTAGTGGTTATCGATTTTGTTTATCTTTACAAATAACTAATTTTTTCTTTCATTGACCATTTGTATTGTTTTTGTTGTTGTTGTGCTTGTTTATTTCCATTTTATCTGGCTCTGCTCTGAGCTTTGCTATTTCTTTCCTTCTGCCAGCTTGGGGTTTGATTTGTTCAAACAACCCTTTTTTGACTTTCTAGAGGTGTGACACTAGGTTGTTAATTTGTGATGCTTCTGTCCTTTCGAAGTAGGCATTTAAGGTCCTGAGTTGCCCATGGAGTGCTCAGGCTGGCGTACTGTCCCTCGGATTCCAGGTATGCCCTGGCCTGTTGGAGCACCAGGTGGGCAGCACCAGGGAGGGCCAGAAGGCAGGGAGCTCACAGTCTGAACACTTCTTGGTACACTACAGGCCTTTAAGAGAAAATCCATGAGCCCCATTCCTTGTAGAACCTTGGTACAGTGGGTAGATCAATGGAGAGAAAGGAGTCCCTCTCGAAAGCCCCAGCTCAGTTGTCCCTTGGGGCACCACAAACGGCACTTTTATGATATTAGTAGTACAAGTGTGGATTGATGTAAACCACCTTTAGGCTATTTAGTCAATTGTTACAGGAGAACTTTAGAAAGCATACCTTTCTATACAATGGATTGTAGGGCTTTTGCCATTTTGGCATTTTTCCTTTACCTGGGAACAATGGAAATCATAAACTATCGTTATTATTTCTAAGGCAAAATACTATAAGGCACCATTTACATGCATTGACTAATCATTACTCTTACCATCTAAAAAACTGAATATAATTACAACTCTGTATGTTTCAATTAAATAATGAAATGGGGAGGAGGAGCCTGCCTTTCTCAGTAACATGAATGAGAAACGCTGTATTCAGTTCTGACCAGTATCAGTCATATGAGTTGCAAATGGGTGGTGGGATATCATCCCCTTTTGGAAGAAATTGCCAATTAAAATCAGGAAGCTTTATTCTTAGCTAAACCTCTCTTGATCAGCCACTTCAGAATTGGGGGTGCCAATTGGACATTTGAAGCCAAAGTAGAAACTTCACCAGCAAAATGCTGGTAAACCAAAACTGGTACTATCTAAGAATGTTACTCTGGGTATGTTATAAGGTTTAACTGTATCCCCACCAAATTCTCGTGTCAAGGTCCTAACCCTTAGTAATTCAGAATGTACCTTAACTGGGAATAGGGTCATTGCAAATGTAATTAGTTAAATTAAGATGAGATTATTAGGGTAGGTGCCAATGACAAGTGTGCTCATAAAAAGAGGAAAACTGGAGACAGAATTGAACACAAGAAGACCATTATAGGAAAACCGGAGTTGGCTCAGTGCCCATAGCACAGTGGTTAAGGTACCAGCCACATGCATGGAGACTGGTGGGTTCAAGCCCAGCCCAGGTCAGCTAAACAATGACAACTGCAACTAGAAAATAGCCGGGCATTGTGGCAGGTGCCTGTAGTCCCAGCTACTAGGGAGACTGAGGCAGGAGAATCACTTAAGCCTAGTTTGAGGTTGCTGTGAGCTGTGATGCCACAGTACTCTACCAAGGGTGACAAAGTGAGACTCTTTTGGAAGGAAGGAAGGAAGAAAGGAAATGAGGAAGGAAGGAAAATTGGAGTTAAACTGTCCCAAGCCAACAAATGGCAAAGATTACCAGGAAACCAGCATCAAGGGGAGAGGTATGGGAAAGATTCTGTCTCACAGCCCTCAGAAGGAACCAATTCTGCCAACATCTTAATTTTAAATGGCTAACCTTCAGAAATGCAAGACAATTTCTGTGGTTTAAGGCATGCAATTTGGAGAACTTCATTACTGAGGACATAGCAATACAATACAGAAACAAAATATAAAAGGAAGTGTTTGAAATACGTTTGACTCTTTAGTGTCCTAAAATCTTTACTCCTTGGGAAAAAAAATCAACAACTAGGGGCCAGCAGGGAAAGGGGGATTTTCTTTGTCCTTGATAAAATTCCCCAATAGGCATCAAAATTTTAAATGCATATACTATTTGACACAGGAATTCTGCTTCCAGAAATCTATTCTACAACTAAACTCATAAATATAAATAAAAGTATATTTTCAAGGTTGTACACAAAAACATCATTTATAATATCGAAGGACTAGAAATTATAAACAGAGGTCCACAGACTTTAGATTGTATAAAGTCCACCTGGATCACTTGTTAATAATGTAAATTTGTGATTCTCACCCAAATTCTTACCAAACGAAAACTGGTGAACTTGAGGATTTATGTTTCGCAAATACCACAGGTCATTTTGATATAAATGGTTGGTGAAACATACTTGGAAGGCACTGGAATAATAGTTAAAGATAACATGCCCTGGCGTCAGAATCCCAGCTCTACCTTTTCCTCACCTGCAAAGTTAGAATTGTAATAATGTCTACTTCCAAGTTTTATTGGTTAGTTTTGAATGAAAAAATAAAATAAATAACTTCGTTAAAATGAAAGACATTTCAGAAAGTGCTTAGTGTGGTGTCTAAGTACTTAAGTGATCAATAACTAGAGCCATTATTACTATTTAATCATTTTAAAAGTGAGATAAATGTGCAAATACTAAATGGTGACCTAAAACAAACAAAAAAAAAAGAAAAACAAAGGGAAAAGCACTCTGTCACGAATGTTCACATTTGTGCAAAAACCATGAATGAAACCCTTGGTGATTTAGCATTGGGAAATGAGACCATATTCTCTTTTGTTTTGCTTTTAAAAAACTATCTATGCTAGCCAGGTGTTGTGGCAGGTACCTGTAGTCCCAGCTACTTGGGAGGCTGAGGCAAGAGAATCACCTAAGCCCAAGAGCTGGAGGTTGCTGTGAGCTGTGACACCATAGTACTCTACCTAGGGCAACAAAGTGAGACTCTGTCTCTAAAAAAAAAAAAAACTATCTGTACATGTTATTTTCAGCAAGAAAAAATAGTCTGTGAGTTTAAATACCACCCAAGTAAGATGATAATACCATTACAAATATAAATGAACTTTGATTTTTATTTCTGGTACTACTGTGTAAAAATTTGCATACCTCAGGTAAAACTGGAAATGGTGAAATCCCACGAATAATTTCCTTAATGAATCATACAAATGCAATTGAAAATATGCCAAAGACCAAGCAAAACTATTTAAATAGAGACCAGCTCAATACAAATTCTCAGGAAAAGAATAAATGCTCTACATCAGAAGTCAAAAGACACAGAACAGAACTCACTGATAATTAGATGACAAAGAATAAACTGCATCATGTGAAACAACCTTGAGGCTAGAAGATATTGTCTAGAAGTACATTGTCTGGGAAGCATTAATTATAGTCAAAGAAAAGAGAAGAGAAAAGAAAGAAATCTAGATTATTTATATAAAGGGATTTCCTTGCAAAATGAGGAGTCCAGTGTCTCATATTCTTTCATGGAAGAGGCAATAAAACTCTAATTATTAGAAAAATTAGTAAAAACTGAACAAATAAAATAGACTAGAAAATTGAATATTCTAATGTAAATAAATAAACAGGCTCCACAGCTAGGTGCAGGGAACAAGGAAATAAACAATGTCAATCCGTTAGAAAAATAAACAATACTTAACTTACCTATTGAAAAGACAAAGGACATCCCCAAGTTCAAAAGAACAAAATGCTAGATTGATGTTGAAATCACACTGATGAATGTTGAGTGTTGGTGGGGACGTTCAAGGACAAGGAGGTCTGACTATAGGGACAGGCTCTGGGTGATGTGAGGGAATGTGTGATTTAAAGAGCCAGCGGGAAGGCAGACAAAGGGTAAGAAGCACCCTACCTATGACTGTA
Source organism: Perodicticus potto (assembly GCA_963574655.1). Taxonomy (NCBI): domain Eukaryota; kingdom Metazoa; phylum Chordata; class Mammalia; order Primates; family Lorisidae; genus Perodicticus; species Perodicticus potto. The sequence continues at coordinate 8,050 of CAUYRH010104594.1, forward strand.
CTGCCCCCCAGATAGCCACCCAGTTTGCCTAGACATGAGCCCTTGGAGGCATTTTCCCTTGTCCTCTTCCATCATGCTTACTGCTGCTGTAAAAAAAGCAGTCTATAAGCGTCTGTAAACTTTTCACATTGTAGCTATACCTAAACCCATCAGCCTTTCTCTATGCCCATCATCACCAAACTGGTCAAGCTTCATTAGCACATACTTAACATCACCTGAACAATCTCTACGTTCCTTCTCTGACACAACTCCATCTTGTACACCAGGGTTCCCACCAGCTCGAGCACTAGAACATGTTTTTCAAAGTAGAAATTGTTATGTATCCCTAAATGAAAATGGTAGGATTCGTTTAGAAATTTAAGAACATAATAAACAACTTCCTTATTCTCTTTCCAAATTACAGAAAGGAATCCAGGGCCTTTTAGGCTTTGCAGGCTATAGGGTCTTTGTTGCAACTCTTCAGTGCCACCGCGACGGCATGAAAGCAGCCACATACGACATGTAAGTAGAAGAACGTGGCCAGGTATGGCCCGCAGCGGGTCAGATTTGGTCTAGGGACTGCAGATTGCCAATCTAGGGGTAAAACAAAGGGGTCAGGATAATGGGATTGGAATGTCGGCAAGGCTAGTGATGAACCAGACAAAGCTTCAGGCACAAGGCAATGTGGGCTTCCCACTAATAGACCCCAGAATTAGAGACTGGCGTCTCCCAAGCAGGTTCTTTACTGCTAAAACCACCTCATACCTTCTCCTGCTGAGAAGATCACAAAATGAGTAGGTGGCACAGGCTAAGTTCCTGCTCCCACGTTGGTGAGTCAGTTGACTCCCGTGGGCAATGAGTGCTCAATTGCTCTAATCAGTGGCTCTCCACAAGAAAATCCAAAGAGGGGTAAAGAATCTTACTTTCCTTGCATAATTACAATGGGTAAGTAATACTGTTGTTTGGGCACAATAAATAAAATATCTTAGCAAAAAGTCATAATGAAGTCCCATTTTATTAACCATAGCATGAAAAATTAAAAATAATAAATATGGATATGGAGCACCTATTATTTGTTTTATCTATAGTCATGGCTTGGTGCCTGTCTGGCTTTGCAAGCCCTTTACAGTAACTCCTTAGTGGCCCACAGCTTCGTATCACACCTAAAAGGCAGCAACAATTATAGTCCTTGCGTTCTAGTACCGTCAGAGGAGAATCACAATTATCCAATAAATATTTATTGAATGAAAATATGAATTTTATGCTGATCTGTTCTTTAAGGCTTTCAACACCTCTCCACGGATACCTTCCACTATCAACCCTCTGCTCCTGTTAAACCCCACACACTGGTGGTCTCCATTCTGAATGGCGCCCTCCTGCCTCTGTCTTCTTGTTTACGCTGTGCTCATTCACGCTGAGGAGCAGGGGGCTTTGCGAGGCCTACAGAAATTCTCTCTCTCGCAATCAGTCATAAATTCTACTTGGTCCACAAGGCATTTTGTGGCTACTCTTAATAACTGCATAACTTTCTTTCTCCCCTGAACCTAAGAACAATAGTCATATCCTGTATAGATAAATCATCTCATGACACACTGACCTATATTTATACTTGATATTTTTATTGTTAGCTGCTGTTAAATTCTGTCTTCCTACTGAGCTGTTTTCCATTTAGTGCTTCTTTTCTCTCTCTCTCTGTGCTTCTTTCTTACACGTCACAGAACTCAATACAATCCTTGCACAAACATTTGAATTATTTATGTTAAATGATGGAAACGGAATACGGAATGACGGAATAATTCCAAAAACATTTGAATTATTTATGTTAAATGACAGAATTATTAATTAACAAAAAAATGAATGATAAATAACATAAATTTCCGTTAAATGACGGAAACGGAATTCAGGAATGACGGAATAATTCCAAAAACATTTGAATTATTTATGTTAAATGACGGAATTATTAATTAACAAAAGAATGAATGATAAATAACATAAATAACCAAGATTAATAAAAATTAAGTCTTAAACATATAGAGAAAAACATGAATAGTCTCCCCAAACCTTCCTATTCCTTTGCTATTTTAACAGAAATATTAATTATAAGAACACTCTTTTGTAATCCTTTACTTCTGTACCCACAGAGACAAGTTGATAACATAATAGATTTTTAAAAAAATTTAGGTTCCAAATAAAGGTAAATATTATAATCTGTGACTTAATGCCCTGAAAAATCTGGAAGAACACAAACATTGATGAATAATTATTTATAATTATTTAAAAATAACTAAAGAAGACAAAATTGTAATGAAAATATATATTGCTATCTGTAGTCTCAGTCTTGTTAAAAGGATGTCCAGAAGTGAAAAACTTACTAAGAAATGTTCATGGGTTAAGGAAAAGTCCAGAAATCAGACTTTGATCCCACATGGCAATTAACATTTCTCAATTATATGTATTAAAATGACCATCTCATTGATAATCACAAAATTGCTCACTGATTGCTTTTTCTCCTCAAAGATTAAAGAAAAATAAAGGAGGGAAGTCACTTGAAAAATAATGATGAACCCACTTGCTCACAGAAAAGCACTGTGTTCTGAGTAACAAGCAGCACTTGAACTCAGGACTCTTATTTGGCCTATTAATAAACACTCATGGCTATGAACCTGCCATTTCTATACATAGTAATTAAACCACATTAATGCAAGCCCCTAGAATTACTACATTTGCTTTCTCAGAGAATCACATTAGAAATGTAAATAAACATGAGAAATATTTAGGGGCATCTTTAGACTTTTAGAAACCCTTTCTTTTCCTTTCCTTTCCTTTTTTTTTTTTTTAATTAATGTGATTTGGAAGGCCACTTGAAGATATTTTTTTGATGGCATAAGACCCTGCTTTAGTAACCTGCCACTAATCATTTAATCCTTATGATCATGAGTCTTTAAGGAACATAAAAACACTTAACTAAATGAAGGAATCGTCCAGATGCCGAGACAGGAGTTTGTCACAAGTCTCCTTTTCCACTGTCCTCAGTACCATTACTCTACCAGCATTCCTACAAAGAGCAGCAACATTTGCAAGTTTTGAAATGCCTCTTGTCTCCTAACTCCTAAAATCCAGTCCATCACTGAGTCCCATGACTGGTTCACCTTTCCCTCTCCATGTCCATAACGGCCATGTTAAGCCAAGCTTCTGCATCACACATGCAATTACTGCCTCTGCCTTTGAGCTCATCTCCCTTCTTGTAAAGCTTTACTTTATCCTATACACCTGTGGTCCCAAACCCTGCAGCCTGTACTGGTGTGTAGCCTGTTAGTAACTGGGCCACACAGCAGCGGGTGAGTAAACAAAGTTTTATCTGTATTTACAGCCATCCTCCTGAGCTACATCTCCTGTCATATCAGTGGCAGCATTAAATTTTCAGAGGAGCATAAACCTTACTATACATTGTGTACGTGAGGGATTCAGGTTGCACATTCCTCATGAGATTCTAATGCCTTCTTGCCAGGTCTGTGAAAAATTGTCTTCCAGGAAACTGGTCCTTCATGCCAAAAATCTTGGGGAACACTGCTATACGTTGCCATTAGAAGAACACTATTATCCTCACATTTTTCCTGGGCTGAGAACTCAAGAACATTCTCAACACTTTTTGTTCGAAACAACACCCTCTAGTTTAGCCTTGAACATATCAATCTCACCTACTTTATTCACTTTCCAGTCAGTTCTATGCCAGCACTCTGACTTCATCTGCTTGTTAGATCAGCTTAACACTAGATTTGAAAATGCTTTACCTCGGCTCGGCGCCTGTGGCTCAACGGGCTAAGGCGCCAGCCACGTACACCTAAGCTGGCGGGTTCGAATCCAGCCTGGCCCGCCAAACAACAATGACGGCTGCAACCAAAAAAAAAAATGGCCGGGCGTTGTGGCGGGTGCCTGTAGTCCCAGCTACTTGGGAGGCAGAGACAAGAGACTCGCTTGAGCCCAGGCATTGGAGGTTGCTGTGAGCTGTGATGCCATTGCACTCTATCCAGGGTGACAGCTTGAGGCTCTGTCTCAAAAAAAA
>CAUYRH010104596.1:0-22861 GCA_963574655.1 Perodicticus potto
TTTGAAAGTCCAGAATATAAACAAAATGAATACAATGGCTTTCCTCTTAACAACCTATTTTGTTACAAAAATCAGTCATTATTTCTACCTCTATTGTTCTACCTCACCCCAACACATTCATCCAATCTAATCTGGCTTTTACCTCTGTTCTCTCCCACAACAGCATTCACCAAATATAATGGTCATTTTAAAGCATCAGACTTTCTTAATTTTCTAGTTGCATTCAGCTTTCTTGACATTTCTTTTCCCTTGAAACATAATTGTCTTTGGTTTCCAAGACGTGTTTCTGTCTTTTCGTTTCTCTAGTGATTCCTTCTGTGCCTTTGCAGCCGTATCACCCTCTACCCAATCATTAGCTACTCAAAAGCTTCAAGGCAGGATTCCTGAATCCTTCTTACTTGATATTCTTTCCCTGTGGTGTCTCATTTCCTCCTCAAGTTTTGCTTGCTCCTATAAGCAGATGACTCACAAAGTTATGTCTCCAGCCCTGACCACTCCTGAAAGCATCAAGCAATTATATTAACTTTCTGAAATCTCACTTGAATGTCTCAAAGGCCACATTCATCAAAAACGAATCTATAACCGCTCTTACTTCTCTCAAACCCTGCTCTCCTCCATGTCCCTTATCTCAGTGCAAAGTGCCCCCCATGCAGCTGTATAAGTGAGACACAGAAAAGCCATCAATGTTACTTCACATTCATCTACAATGTCCAATGCCCTCTCTAGTCTCAAGAATTGTACTTATTAAATATAATTCATCGGTACTGATTTTTCTCTATCTCCATTGACATTGTGAGTCAAATCATCATCATCTCTGCTTCGGATACTTTATCAATCTCTCTTAACTACTCCTCATCCCCTGTCGGTTTTACAAATGACAAAGTAACTTTTATAAATCACAAATCCAGTACATCTCTAACTCCTCCCCCTTCCTTCTTTCCATCATTAATGAATTCTCACTGCTCTTATGTGAGGATAAACTCCTTAACAAGCTACCACCTCTCCATTCTCTTCCTCCTCATCCCTGCCAAATTATTCCCTCTCCATTCTGTCTATCTGATATTTGTTGGTCTCTTATATTCTCTGTGCTTTCCTTCACCATTGGGCTTTATCGTGTATGCTCGATGTTGATTTATCATATATGCTTGGAATGATCTTCCTGGCCTTCCTCAACTATTCTCCTTGTATTTCCTTTGTAATTCTCAGATAATAAGTCTTCCTCTTCTTTCAAACTGGGGCAATGTCCTTCTTGCCTGCAAATGGATTTCCATAGCACTCATACCCTGTGGTGTCATTATTTTTTTCTTTTCTGTTTTCTTTTCTTCCCTTCTTTTCCCTTCTCTTCCCTTCCTTTTTTTCCTTTTTTTTTTTTTTTTTTTAACCCAGAGTCTCACTTTTTCACCCTTGGTAAAGTGCTATGGCGTCACAGCTCACAGCAACCTCAAACTTTTGGGCTTAAGTGATTCTCTTGCCTCAGCCTTGCAAATAGCTGGGACTACAGGTGCCTACCACAACACCTGGCTATTTTTAGAGACAGGGTCTCGCTTTTATTCTAACCGGTTTTGGACTCATGACCTCAAGCAATCCACCCCCCATGGCCCCTCAGAGTGCTAGGAGTATTCTTTCTTATTTTTTTCTATCACCTACTAGACAATAAGCTATATGAAAGCAGGGAGCTCCATCTTTGTTCTTGATTACAGCCCCAACTACTATCGTGATAATGAGTATATAGAAAATGATTAATTGTGGGTAAATATCTCACTTTCTACTGAAAGTAGTAGCCTGTTTAAAATGTGGCTCAAGGGAGTAGGGAACTGACCCCATATGCTGGAGGTGGTGGATTCAAACCCAGCCCCCGCCAAAAACTCAAAAAAAAAAAAAATAGTAATAACTTGTCTAAATGACTCCTATGCAGGGCATATCTCAGGTGAAATTGTAGTATAGGCAAATACTATGAATACACGTGATCTCTTCTCCCTTTTCTTCTTGCTACTACAACTTCTGGCAATTCTTCTCACCTCATCCTTGGAAACTCAGTATCTTTTAGGGCATCCTTGAGCTAGGTCTGCTTTCTCTGAGCAATGTTCATGAACCACCCCAAGCATATTTTTATTTCCAATTTTTTAAATAATAAGGGAAATTATAGAAAATATGAAAATAGCAGAATTGATCATTTCCATGTCTGAGTGAAAAGCGGTGATAGGTAAAGGAGTTCTGTGGTCCTCAAGGTCTGGACTGTGAGAAGTTCATCCACACAGTCAGTCACTTACAGATTCATTATGTGATTATGGATTACCTCACATTAACAACTCACATTTGTTAAGTACAAGGTTCTACAGCTACACTGCCCAATCCAGTAGTCCCTAGTCACATGTAACTATTTGAATTTAAATTACTTAAAATCACATAGTCATCTCCTTTTTTGCATTGGAAGTGCTGTTTTTTACAATGTTTTATAATCTGTGTTTTAATGTATTGAAAAAATATTGCTCCCTTCTGCCTTAAATCTAGATTTGCCTCCTAATTTATATGATACCTGTCTTCCATCTGTAGCATCCCACCAGCCACCCATTCTCATTGCCCTTCAAACCCCACATCCATATCCTTCCATTAAAGAGTACTGCATACCCTCTCTCTCCACCACTCCCCACCCTCCCTCTGCTGCATGTGTTGGAAAAAAAAAAAGACGGAATTTCCCCCAGAGCCCTCAGACCTCCCAGTGAGATTGCATTGATCTGGTCTTCAAGGTGTGGAAGTGCCTCTCAGAGCTACGGTAATGGATTCCACCCTTAAGCAAAACCCAGATATTTCTTAAAACTCTGCAAGACGTTCCAGAAAAAAACAAAATCTTTCCGAGGATTGTGCTTTAAGTGTAACTAACCAGGCTTCTGGGAAAAACAGTGCCCCAAATCCAGCTTTCCCTACCCCTAAACTGTGTCCAGTCTGGTGAGGTCTGACTGCCTGGTCTTTCCGAAGATCTGGTTCAGATGCGTTCAGAACATGGCTGAAATTCCCTCCTGAACCTAGCTGCAAGAGACTGATGAACCTTGGAAAATCAGAATGCCTCATGGATGCCATCCTGGAAAACTGAACTTAGGTATTTTTGCTTCTAGAAGGTAAGCTGATCTTTTCTCTTTCTAACAAACATGGGAGAAACTTAATCCACACTGTCACCTTTTAAAAATCCTCTAAAAGTGGGCAGAGATCTTAATAATGGCTATGTCTTCTCAGGACTGTTGCTGACCCTGATAACTCCATCTGGTTCCTGCCTCTCATTGTCCATCTTTCTCTTTGGTTATTGTCCAATAAGGTCACTAATTATGAATTTTTTTTCTCATTCACAGCTTCAAACCGGTAACCCTCTCCCTCCTGTCTCGATTTATTACTAGACAGTCACCCAAAAACAACTCCTCATATCCTTGCCTTACTGGATACCAACCAGCTCAGACTGAAAAAGCCAAGGAGTTCCAGTAATTGCCACTCCCTTGCCCTATTCCCCTCTGCATCCCATTCTCTTTACAGGAAGCACACACAGCCTCTCCTTCTGCAGGAAGTAGTCAAAGAGATGCCACACCCATCATCCTACCTCCTTACAACAGACAAAATAGACTGGTGAATGGGTCAACCCCCTACCCTACTCCACCAGAAGTCCCCCTGGGAAAGGTAAATGGGCCAATTCCCACCCTTACAACAGAGATCCAAAACAGGAAAGGGGATGTCCTGACCTCCACCTTTAAAAACCCATTCACATTACCTATGTGTGGATTTCTTCCCAGCCTGGTTGGAAATCTTACCCCACCTGCACCCAGGTGGAACAAAGCCATTGTAATTGGAAAAAACAAACAAACAAACAAACAAACAAACAAAACCCCCCAAAAAACTCTAGATTTGCCTCCTGATTTATATGCTCTCCATTATAGTTTAGAAGAACCAGCTTTCTGTGATATGGTGCTAAAGGATTCCCTTTCCCCTCTATTTAGGAACAGGTGTGGGCAGGTGGCCTAGCTAGAAATACCTATCTTTTCCCTAAGAATTTGGAATTTGAACTATAGAAGAGAATGACCTGGTTTTTTTTTTTTTCTAGGTGAATCAACTATGATTTCTGTAATATGAAATCATTTGAGAGGCAGAGGAACTGGATTCAAGAGATAATGGAATAGCATTTGTGTGAGTTATAAGAAGGGACATGGAATCACGGCAATATTCACATCCAGTATACTTCAGATTCATTTCTCTTCTCTTGTTCTTGGGCTTCCATGAGTTATCTCTGAATCCTCAAACATAAATGCCTTTTTACAAAACATAAGTTAGCTTCATAATAACCCATTAGGTTCATTTCAGCATTCCTATTTACAAATAAGGAGACATTGTGTTCAGTGAGTTTAAGAATAGTAGTAAAGCACAAATTCAAATCTTATTCACATGAGTTAAAACTCTGTCATATTTCCATTATGCTATAACATTTGTAAAGTACAAATCTGTGCTAGAAGTTGAGGGTAAAGAAATAGATAAAACATGGCCCTTGGTTAGTTTGTTCCACTGTAGTTTAAGCTGAAGGAAAGGAAGAGCTATTCAAGGTATTGACGTGCCCGTATCTTGACTTTTGTAAATGATGCTGCAATAAGCACTGGAGTCTAGACGTCTTTGTGAAGTGGTGATTTTGTTTCTGTTGAGTATATGCTCAAAAGAAGTATTGCTGAAACATAGAGTAGTTTTAGTTTTAATTTCCTTAGGAACCTCCAAACCTCCATATTATATTTCATAATGGCTAAACTGATCTGCATACTCATTGACAATGTACAGAGTTTTCCATTTTCTCCTCACCCTTACCAATACATGCTGTCTCTTGTCTTTTGGACAATGGCCATCCTAACAGCTGTGAGGTATTATAGTATCTCAGAATGGTTTTTATTTGTATTTCCCTGATAAGTGATTTTTACTATGTTTTTATGTACCTTTGGCCATTTTTATGTCATTTGGAGAAATGTATATTAAAGTCCTTTCTCATTTTTTAACTGAGTTATGTTTCCTTGTTATTGAGTTGTATGAATTCTTTATAAATCTTTGATATTAACTCCTTATCTTGTATATGGCTTGAAAAATTTTTCTCTGATTGGTAGTTTGACATTTGTATTGTTAATTGTCTCCATCGCTGTGAGGAATCTTGTTAATTTTGAGGTAGTCTCATTTATTTATTTTTGTTTTGTAGCCTGTGGAATCTTAAAAAGAAAAAAATGTCAAAAATATAGAATAAAGCAGTTTTTACCAGGGTCTAGGTGGAGGGAAGAAAGTGGGGAGCTGTAGACCCAATGGTACAAGTAAGTAAATACGTAGAAAGAACAAGCCAAAAAATCATATCCACGACATGAACACTATAATTAATATTTGTGTATTATATCAAGAATTTTGCTAAATGAATAGATTATAACTGCTCAAAACAGTAAGAGAAATGGGGAACTAAGTGAGAAGATAGGCATGTTAACTTGTTTCACTATTGCGATCATGACTATACAATCATGCATGAGTAAACAATGGAATATGTTCTGAGGAATCTGTCAGGCAATTTTGTCTTTATGCAAACTTCATAGAGTGTACTTACACATGCCTAGATGTTATACCTTACTACACACCTAGGTCATATGGTCTAGCCCTGGTTGTGTGTTGGTGCTGTTCCATGGCCTGTTAGGATCTCGGGTCTACATCTACACCCCCTGAGCTCTGCTTCCTGTATCATCCTACTCTTCACATCTCATCCATGGAAAAATTGCCTTCTATGAACTGGTCCTTACTGCCAGAAAGTTTCTGGTTGGTGGCCAGACAGCAAGAGGTGATTGGCGGGCAAGGAAGCAAAACTTCATCTATAGTTACAGCCACTCCATTGTTCACATCACTGCCTGAGCTCCTCTTGGCCTCTTGTCTTATCTCCTCCCCCCAGCTCTCAAACATGGAAAAATTGTCTCCCATGAAACTGGAACCTGCTACCAGAATAGGTGGGGACCACTGGTCTGGCCACTGCTCCTGGACTACCAACCTGGAGCATATTACTGTGTTTGATACCGTAGGCAATTGCAACAGAAAGATAAATATTTATGTATTTAAACATACCTAAAAATGGACAAAGTACAGTAAAAATACAATGTTATAATATTATGGAACGGCCCTTGTATGAGTACATGCAGTTTAACCTGAACTAGACATCACTGTTATGCATGACTATATATACATATATGTGTTAACATCTTACATCATCCTGTTGCATGCCCTAAATATACACAGTCAAAGTTAATTTTTAAGAAAGGATACTGATATAAGACTGGTGCATAATGTAGGTGAATCTCAGTAAAAGTTTAGGACTGGGAATAATATAAGCAAGTTATCAGGAGCAGTTGTAGACTGGAGTTGAGTAACCCATAGAGACTATGGGTCAGATATTCAGTCCAATTATTTACAACATGGCATAACCAGAGAGATGTACTTGCTTAAGGCTAATCCAAACTTAGACCTGGAGATAGGGATAGAAAGCCATTGATCTCTGTGTGAGAAATTCAGGAGAAGAACAAAAAATGGGGACAAATCATAATGCAAGACTCTACAGACACAGACAATCAAGTTACTGATTCTAAGCATAATAACTGCTGCCCTCTGCCATGCTGCTTTCAGAAAGCTATTTGACAGCAATCTTTATGTTTTTAATTTGGAGAAATAGAGCATTGTTTTATTTCTCATAGCTTCATTCATTTACAAACTGTAAATTGGAGAATGTTGCTATGACTGCTGAACAATGATTAAAAAAAAAAAAAAAACCTTGAAGTTTGATCTGTTTGTGAAGTTTAAAAATATGTCTATGGTTGACTAGCCAAAGATGGCAGAATTTAGATATGATGAGATGGGTTTATATAGCTATCTGCCAAACACTATGATTAAAACCATTCAGAGCCTGAAAATGGAGCAGAGAACATTGGCTTTATTTCTGTAAACTAAACTGTCACCATCAGACTTAAGTGCTCTTGTCTTGTCAGAGGATTTATTATTATTAAGAATTTCTCTGACATGCATTTGCCAAGTGCTTCTTTGAAGTTTCCATCACTCACAGCTCCTTGGTGACATGGTCTGGCTAGTCTTCAACAATGAAAAGAACAACTGAGGCATTTATGGAAATTAGAGCTAGTTTCATGCCCAAGGCCCCTCATTAATACATGATTTCAAAAGAAGGTGGATTTGATGTGCATATGATTAGATAGATGGAGAAGGACCATATCAAGTAGCAAAAAACTGTTAGAACATGTGTGTCACTCTTAACTTAGTTGGTATTTGAGAATCAAAGGGTGAGTCCCTCTGTTAAAAGGATGTTACTCATCTCTCATCTCAATGATCAGCCACATATGTGAACGTGCAATTTGTTAAGACCTGGGATGACCAGTAACTTTAAAGTTGATCCCACTATACACAGTAAAAGCTATTTACTCCTTATCAGCTAAGGAAGCTTCTAAAATTTGCCTTTTATTTCAGAGCAACTTAATTCTGCCAGAGACCATCATGCAACTAAGTGTATTAAAACTTGACAGATTTATATTCTCTGAACTCAGCTGGGCCCTCAGCACAACCTACCAAATCCATTATCTGTCTTAGTCACCTACTTCTCCATTCATTCTCTTCCTAACCAGTTTAGAAATGTTCATTTTCCTCAAATTTTCTCTGTCCTTAATTCCTACTCCACTCTCCCTCCGCATAGACAACTCAGAAAAAAGTGACACCAGGCTTGATTTTCGTCAAATTTCTACCTATTACCTTTTTAGTGCCACAGCGATTCTGTCTCCCTTTCCTCAAATCGAACAGTATGAAGTGACCTTCCTTTTACTCTAAGCCACACTTTACTCTTGTGCCTTTTAGGTTATTCACACGATTCTGCTCTAGAACCTGACTACATCAATCTTATCTTCTTTGCAATCTTTAATTTCTTTTCTCCTGGCTTCTCCCCCTTAGCTTCCTCCCTCAAATTCTAATGACCTTTCCTTATCCCCATGTTCTTCCCAGCTCTTTACAAACTTATAATGTGCTTCCTTCTAAGTGGTTGTGTCAAGAACTTTGAAGGGTGTAAGATTTTACTCTACTCCAAAGCTAACAAACTAGTCTTCCAGAGCTTTGTACATACTGGTAGTACGTACCCTCATGGGTAAGAAGGCAAAGGACTTTATTCCATGGCACAACAAGAAATATGAGCTTTATGTGTGCATTGGTTTGCCATGTCCCTTAAGGCCCACAGTGGTGATGCAAGTGGCCTAGGTGAATACTGTGCACACATTGGGTTTGTGTTACATCTAGGGAACAACATAAGCTTTAGATATAGATATAGATAGATCCAGCTATAGCTATAGATATAGATATATATACACATCAGCAAAGGCTTGGCAAGAAGAATTATTTTCATCATTCTTGATGGATGGAAACTAAGCCATCTTCCATCACAGAGGGATATTTTATCTCTGTCTTCCATGGCATTTTTGCTATGCATATATCCTTGAAAAAATGTGAGAAAAAGGCTTCCCAAAGACATGTAGATTTGTCATAGAGAATTGTTCCTCAGTGGAGCAATGAAATGGAGAAGTGAAAGGGTTGCCTTTTATTTATTTATATTTGTATAATTTTTTTTTTAGTATAGTAAATGTTCTCTAGATGTTAGACATTTTGCCAGGTGTGAGCACAGTTCCAGACATGAAGAATCCTATTGAATTCTCAGTTGACAAAATGAACCTCACAGCACATTTTAAGAATAATGATGATTTTTAAAAGCCCTTAATTATAATCATAAATCACACATAGTCATTTCATTACAAACTGCTTAAATGTTACTAGGAATTTTGATCTGGTAAAAATTTCCACATATATTAGTATTGATCCAATAATGAATAAATTGCAAATAATATTTCAGCACTAATATTGTTTTCTTCACTCTATAAGACACACAAATGGCACTTCATGGGAAATATACTGCTGTTGTTGCTGTAAACCTCTATTTTGTTTTAAGCCAACAGTCAAAATTACATTATATTAAATAACTGTGTGTGTTTGGTCTTTTGGGGTAGGGATGAGAAAACACATTTTGCCAAGTTTAGCCATTGTGAGTTCAGAGTTCACAAGCAAATTCAATTCTTTCTGGAAATGAGTGCAATAGAACAGCTGGTCAAACACGATTTACTTGCTCGCAGAAACAAACTTAATGATTTCTGGGGGAAAGAAAAGGCTTACTAAAGAGGGTCATAGGAATATCATACAGATTTAGGATACTGTGGGCTTAAAACAGCATCTGCTTATCGATCCTAATGTAACCTTTCCTCTCCCTCAGAAACAAACAAAATTAAAAAATGAAAATATAAAACAAACCAAAAAGTAGGAAGAAAACAATAAAGGCTGAAAAGCCACTTAAAACATCTACAATTTCAATAGATGAGCAACTAATGATGAGGATGTATGAACACTTTTCTTTAACTATAAAAGTAATAAAATAGATTGGGAGAAAAGTAAACGAATAATGTGTTTAGTTGTTGCACTTTAGAAGAAGGCTCACTTGGGGAAAAAATATTAAAAGGGGATTTGTCTGAAATTGATTCAGAAATCCAAGTCTAGTACGAAACATGAAATGGGGCAGCAGCCCTTTTATAACACTGGTGCTGTTTGGGGGAGTATATGAAACTTTGTCTCATATATCTTCTTCCACTTTATTTTCTCAACTTTTTATCTCAGAAAAAAAAATCAGAGTTATAAAGGGTTGGAAAAATAGTACAGAAAGTTCCCAGGAAACTTATACCCAGCATCTTACAATGAAAATACATTATTTAAACATAAGATGCCAAAAATAAGAAATTGAGGGCGGCACCTGAGGCTCAAAGGAGTGGGGCGTCGGCCCCATATGCCAGAGGTGGAGGTTCAAACCCAGCCCCGGCCAAAAAAAAACTGAACAAAAAAATAAGAATTTGACATTGATACCACACAGTCAACTAGACCACAGACCTTATTTGAATTTTGTCAATTGTCCTTACCTCCTTTATTTTTAAAGCTATATTTAGATGTGAGATTCATGGAAAATAGCCAGGAAGTGAAATGGAAATAGAATGGGAGAGGAAATCAGGGTGCCTCTTGCAGAGGCATTTTTACAATCATGGAGCCAGAAAATCTGGTCCTGGCCAGGAACAGTTCCGATTACTGCATGATAAAAAGGCTATTTATTTATTTATTTTACCTATGCCCTTTAGTTTACAGTACCAGACAACCATCCAGAGGAAAATGGAAATGTACCACCTCAGTGACAGAGTCAAACAAGATGAAGTCTTGCTAGATATACGAACTTGAATGGGGAGATGGTGACACCCACATTTCCACTGGCCCAGATCTGAAGCTAGAGAGCAAGCTATGTCCACATCCTGCCTATCCACTCACTGTTTCTACAGCAGAGTAAAAATATAAAATTTCAGGAAGGTTGGTAAAAAGTTCAGGAAGATGTGATGAGGAAGGACATAGCTATAAAAAAGAAAAAGCTGATATTATGAGTGAACAAGCATGGGATGAAATGTAAGACCGAAGAGCTAAGAAAGAGTTTTGAAGTAAATAAAAATAAATGTTCTAAAGGTAGAAGAGGAAACTGATTTGTAGAGAGTGCAATACATTAGACAGTAGATTTCTCTCCATAAGTTACAAAGATCTTAAATAAGGATATTCCGGGTTCTGACACCTAATGTCCATTTCCCTATGGTTTTTATATTAGACTGATATGGTTTTCACAAGCAAACAAATAAACACTATTTCTCTTCTTAAAAGTATCTATTTCAATGCATATGACACCAATATCTTTGTGTAGATGTCACCATCTATTCTAATACAAAACTCCAGTTCTGGGGCAGCACCAGTGGCTCAAACAAGTAGGGTGCTAACCCCATATGCTGGAGGTGGTGGGTTCAAACCCAGCCCTGGCCAAAAACTGCAAAAAAAAAAAAAAAAAAAAACAAACTTCAGTTCACTGTAGGTTAAATATAGGGTTTACAGTGAGACTTTATTTGCATGTGAGCGTTAACTCACTCCCTAGGTTAGGATGGTTCTAGTGGAGCAATTACTTTCATCAGTTGTTTAAATTTACTGATGAAACTTTAATGTCAACCTTAATTGCCTTCAAAACTCTTTACCAGAGACCATCTGGTTCCAAACATTTATGTATACATAGTTTAAAAATGCAGCATCAAATGTTCTGTGGTTATACCACTACTTGATTTTGTTGCTATAAATTTTAAGTTCCAAAAGTCATTTTAAAGTGAAAAACTCTCTAATCTCTTTTAGTGAAATAGAAGGAAAATAATAATACTCTTTCTCTACTCTGAGCTTTCAGTCCCTAGAAGAATTTCCTCCAGAGTATTGGTGAGCCTACTAATCTGCCAGTTTCCTGAATTTCTTATAATCTTCTAAGCCCCAAGCTTTCCTTTTGCCTAAATTTGTTCTAAAACTTAGTCCAAAGTTTTTGTTAATATACTTTAAAAGTCATACATCCATTCTCTCTTTTCTTCTTTATCCACCTACTTTTTCCCTTCTCTGTGTGAGCTTCACCACTCAATGAGAGTTCAGCTAGGGCAAGCTAGTCAAATTGCCATCTTTACAAACACGGGAGAAATGTTTTAACTTGATTTTTAAAATTTTTTTTTGATTTATAGTAATAACTGCTGCCACTTTTCATTAATAGTTTTTAAAGGTGATTTTGATATATAGAAAAGACTGCCCAGGTTTAATTAACACAATCCCATGATTTTGAATATGTGCATGGATGCACGGAACCATCATCACAAGGAAGGTAATAAACATCCATCACCTCCAAAAGTTTCCTTATATTTTTCTGTTTGTTTGTTTTATGTTGTGATAGAAACATTTAACATTAAATATACCCTGTTTACAAATTTAAGTGCATAAATATTGTTGTTAATTACAGGCGTGAAGTTGTACAGTACATCTGAGGACTAAATCACCTCACTGAACTGAAACTCTGCACCCATTGAATAGCTTCTGCCATTATCCCCCACCCCCTTGCAGCCCTTGGAAACCACCATTCCACTCTCTGCTTCTGTGTATTTCAATATGAGACATACTCAGGTGAGTGTGATCCTGTGTTATTTTTCCTTCTGTAACTGGCTTATCTCATCCAGGGTAACATCTTCTGGGCTCATCAATATCAACGCATGTAGCAGGACTTCATTCTTTTTGAAGGCTAAATACTATTTTATTGTACCACATTTTCTTTATTCATTTTACTACCTACTGACATTTGTTTCCATATCTTGGCTATTGGGAATAGTGCTGTAAGAAACATGAAAGTGCAGACATCTCTTTGAGATCCTGATTTCAATTCTTTTGGCTAGATCCCCATGTGTGGAATTTTTGGATCATATCATATTTCAGTTTTTAATTTTTCAAGGAATATCCTTACTCTTTTCCTGATCTACTCTCAGTAAATTTTTATGTGTAAAATAGCACAGTGCTATACAGGAGATCTCCAGAACTTAGTCATGTTGCATAACTGAAACTTTACACTCCTTCAATAGCAACTCCTCATTCCCCTTCCTGACACTCCTGGTAACTATTGTTTAGATAATTCATATAATTGTATTCATGGAGAACTGGTCTTTGTGTGGCTGGCTACAGTAATTACTAGAAAACAGATATTAATATTTTGCAACAATTGTCTTTAGCTTTCTCTGATAGAAATGACACAACTATATTAGGGAAACCAAAAAACAAGAGACAAAGGAAGAGAACATTTAGCAATAGCCAAGTCTCTAGCTTCAAGCCTTCTTCTTTTCTCCAACCTCAGGTATAACCATGATTCCTAAGTCATTGTGATCATCTCAGTCAATGCCTCTGAGAGTACAAATGGGAGAGGAAGACGGCCTGAGCTGGCATCCGTGCTCCACTGATGACCAGCCCTATAAACTGCAGACTCTGTACCACGATACCTTTTCTGTAAAATGGGAAACTATGATTATCGCTTTATGCAATGTTTGTTTAAAAGAACTAAAAGGTAAAAGAACTAAAATCCTTAGAAACTCATCTGACAGAAAGTGCTCTCATTGTATTGAACTATCATTATTATTATAAACTTTTCCTGTAAAGCACCATATCAGAAATATTTTAAATTTCTTGAAGTCCTTTTTATATTCTTTCTCCCTCCCTCCCTTCTCCCCTTCTGTCTTTCTTTCCACCTTCCTCTTCATTTCTTCCACCCTCCTTCTTTACCTCTCTTTCTTTTCCTTCTACTTCATTTTTTAAAAAACAATCCAAACAAATAAATTACCCTTTTAATTCATGAGACGGTAGAAAGATAAGTCTTGAATTGTATTTGGCCTCAGGGTCACAGTTTTCTGATCCTTCATATTAACTAACTTTTGGATACTTTAGTTTTACAACATTGATTCCTCTCATCCATCAAAATAATCAACGTCAACTTTATTCAGGTCATCATGAGATTTAAAACAAATTTTATGATAACTGTGTTTCTTTAGTTATGTTTATTCTTACGTACCTCGAGGTTTGCTTTTTCAAAGACATTTCCTCATTTACTTGATTATTTAAATAACCTGATTGTACATATTAGAATAATTTATTTACAAGAAAGATTGTAAAGACAATAAGTATAAAGATTTCCAGTATAAGTCTCACCTAGTTACCCCATATCCATGTCTTCTTACAATATCATGTTATTACATTTGTTTCAAATAAGAAACTACCATTGCTACATTACTATTAATTAAACACCACAGCCTCTTCTGATTCCACCATTATTTTTTCCCTGCAATCCTCCTGTTCCATCCCTAATACCATACCAGATACCACATTATATTTAGTCCTCATGTCTCCTTATCCTATTTTGGTCTGTGTCAATATCTCAGACTTTCTCAATTTTGAGGACAGTTTTGAGAAAAATTCACCAGTTATTTCTTAGAATGTCCCTCAACTGACTTCTATCGTACTCTTTTCTTATGATGAGACAGAGGTTGTGGGTTTTGTGAGAGAAAACAAAGGAGGCAAACTGATAGTTTCATAATGTATCAAATGTCATGATTTATTATTCTGTCAACAATATTTATCACTCATGAGCCTGGATCACTTGGTTGAGGTCGTGTGTGTCAAGTCTCTCCACTGCAAAGCTACTTTGGCACCTCTTCTAATACTCTAATCTTTGGAAGCAAATCCCTAAGCACATTTCCTTCTCAAGGATCAGGGAATTAAGCTTCCTTGTCTTGGAGTGGAGGGAATATCTGCAGGAAACATTCATAACTCTTCTGAACAGAAGATTTGTGTCTTTCTCCATGTGGACATATTTATTCAATAAATTATTTAAATCCATAAAGACACATTTATTTTATACTTTGGGTTATGATGTAATATTATATTATTTAGTTAGCTGCTAAAACTCTTCCAGCTTTGTCCATAGAGACCTCTTTTAGGTCAGCTCCTGTATACTACTGAGATCCCTTCATGGTTTTGTGCGTTGAGCACTTTCTAACTTTCTGGCACTACAAGACTCCACGCTAATATTGTCCACTTCTTTAAGGATCTCTCATCCCTTTTTCTGAAGATTGGTATCAGAAATTGAGTTCTGGGCACTGGTGGGTGATTTTTTGATTGCATTTTCTAATTTTCTATTTATGGTACATAAGATTGCTATTGACTTGGGTGTGTAGATCTTAAGATTGTCAATATTAGTTATAAAATATGTGTAGTATTTTTATGCAGGTAATGATTGAATATTTTACATGGATAATTATACTTTTCTTGCCAATTTTATTTCCTCTTTCCAAATCTAACATTGTTTACTTTATGTATAGTTTTATTATTCTCAACACAATCTCCAGGACGATGTTAGATTGTAGCATCTTCTTTGTATAGCTGACTTCAAATGAATGTTCTAGTGCTACCTGTTTAGTACAATGTTTTCTGCGACTGTTAGATAAAAATACTTAAAAGGCTAAGCAATTAATATTCTGTTTAAAAACTTCTAAAGATAAATCTCATGGAAATATTGTATATGATCAAATGTTTTTCTGAATCTCTGAAGATCATATTTTTAATCTCCTTAATCAATTTATGTGATTAAATTATACAAATAGATTTTCTAAGACTGTATTGCATAAAGAAAATAGTAACTGCTATCTATGCTGATATGTTTAGCTAATTATATGTAGATTTTCCCATATGACTGTCAGTTTCTTTGTTCATAATTGTTATTTTCACCAGGTTATTTTTTTTCTCTTCTTGAGCTGTATGTTTGTGATAGTCCTTTAGGAAAAGACTTGTGAATGAATTTCATTTAATATCAATTTTTATTTTGCCACGTTTCTTCAATGGTAGTTCATTTGGGCATCAAACAAAAGGCACTTATTTTCCTTAACAAATTAAAAGTATACTTTATTATTTTCTGATTTTTCTTGTTAAATTTGGGAAGTCCACTGTTAATCTCACTGTTATTACTCTAGAGTCACCCTGATTTTTATCTCTGGATCTTTTCATTTAGTATTTGGTAATCTGCATTTTCATAACAGGGTGTTCATATGCAGATAGCAGGCAACAAGAGGGCTTACACGGCTCATCTTTCATTAGATAATACTTTTTAATCTAGTAGACTATGAAGTTATATTTCTTAGTGATAATTTCTAACAGTATGTAGATTGTTTATCTTATGACTGATTACACAATATGCTTACTTCACAAGGGTAAAAGTTGTGTGGAAATCTCTAATTATACTTAAAACCCTTTGTGCATTATGTTTTAAAAAGTTTTATTGTTATATATTTGACTTTAAAAAAACTATTAAATGTTGGCAAGGCTTCAGTTAAATGAAAAACTTCATGCATAGTTCATGAGGTGACAATAAAACATCTCTTGTGGACAATTTGGCAACATACAGAAAAAGCTGAAAATATATTCATACAATTTGATCCAGGAATTCAGCTTTTAAGAATTTTTCATAGTGATAATTTTATTCAGCAAATTATATAAAAGGCCATTCAACACAATGTTAGTAAAATAGCAAAAAGTTAAAGTAGTAGGCTTAAAATATATAATGTTTCTGTGCAATTAAGGTTTTATATGATTATTGTTTTCAAAGAATTTCAGATGAGAAGAGATATCATATTTTAAAAACTATTTATAAAGGTTTGATGCAGTAGCTTATATCTGTAATCCTAGCACTCTGGGAGGCTGAGGCGGGTGAATTGCCTGAGTTCATGGGATCCAGACCAGCCTGAGCAAGAGTGAGACCTTGTTTCTAAAAACATCCGGGCATTTTGGTGGGCACCTGTAGTCCCAGCTACTTGGGAGGCTGAGGCAAGAGAATCGCTTGAGCCCAAGAGTTTGAGGTTGCTGTGAGCTATGAGGCCATTGCACTTGACCAAGGGCGGTAAAGTGAGAATCAGTCTAAAAAAAAAAAAAAAAAAAACTATTTATAAAACAAGTTACAAATTATAGAAAATCATAAAATTGATTGATTAAAATAAGAGCTATCCCCCTCCCTGGAGGATGGAGGGGGTGGGTTTACAGTGTGTGACACACCTCTTGGGGGTGGGACATAATCATAAGAGGAACTTTACCTATTACCTAAGAAATGCAATCAGTGTAACCTAAGTCTTTATGCCCTCAATAAATCCCAAACAATAAAACAAAAAAGAAAAGGAAAGAGAATTAATAGCTTGATAATAAAAGAAGCAAATAATATACATCAATTAGGGGCATTTTTAACATTTGGGTATTATTGTTATCAATAATTTCAATTTTTCTTCATTACTTTCTAAATTTTTAAACTTTATACTTTGAATTACCTTTATGATCAGGTAATTATTTTGATTAGAATAAATACAATAAAAGTGTAAAGAGAAGATATAACCAGTTGTTTTCAATATATAGTATAAATTATTACTAATGTATTGATGGCACCAAAGAAATGGAGATTTATTAGCAAGACACATAAGTCTTAGAGAAGTAAAAAGACTTTCTAAGAAGTCTTTTTTAATGTACATCAAAGAAAGAAAAAAATATTAGTGAATTTGCTTATAAAAAATTTTAAAGCTCTTAAAAGGTGGTATCATAAAGCAAGCCAAAGGAAAATGACAAACCAGAAAAAAATGGTGAATATATGACAGCAAGAGGATGAATTGTTTTAACATAAAAGTTTCTAACAAGTTAGTAAGAGACATCTAAGCAGACCAGCAGAACTGGCCAGTAAGTGTACAATTCAACAATAAGCATAACAAATTCTCAACACAATTAAATAAATACAAATTATAATAAACACATACCATTTTGCTCCATTTTGGTGGGTAAAAATATAAAAGTTTCTTATTAGCTAATGGTTAAAAATTTGTAAAAAAAATCACTGACTTTTTAATGCTTTGATGAAAGTGGAAATTGTCATACCTTTAAGTCAATTGATTTAGTGGAATTTTGAAAAATAATGTCTAGTAAACTCACTTCTAAATATTTACTCCACAACTAGACATACACATTTTTCACAGAAAAAGAAATACAAGGCCATTCATTTTCTTATGACAGAATAATGTACTTTTGAAAAAGAAGAAAAGAATATGTAAATACATAATGTATCATATATAGCAAATAGCAAATGTGTGCCATTTCAGTTTTTCATTTGAAATACTAATAAGCTATAGGAAGTATTTTTGTCTTCATTGTCTTTATTTGATACTAATATTTATTTGGATATTTTCAATGTGAGAAAATTTGTATGAAGAGAACATTTTTCTGGAAATGTTCTCTTGTATTATAAAACATATAAGACTAAAGTCTCCAGGCTTATTATAGACTACGGGAAGTTTTTCTCATGTTGAATCTGTAGCATACATGAAAATATGGCAGCACTTTTCAAGCTAAATATAAAATGTTATTTTTTATTCTGCTTTGTTCTCTCAGAAAATACATTATCTCTGATGGTGGGCTTAATTTATTTGCATACCTCCTAAACTAAAAGAAAGAAATGTAATTCACTTTTAACCATATAATTTCTCCCTTTTCTTCACTTGTCAACATCAGATAGCTACAGGCGGTAGAGAAAAGGGAATTGCTTGTGGTACTTCTAAAATGATTAATTCATGAGTATTCCCCTAGAGATTGTGAGTCAGTGGGTCTTGGAGATAACCAGAAATTTCAATTTTTCACAAAACATCTTATATCATTCTGGGGCAGAGACCCAGAGACTATACTCTGAGAAAAACTGGTGGAAGTATCAGTCCTTTATATAAGTCATGGAAATGTTACCCTGATTTTATTTCTTTGTCTGCCGCATGAGGCATGGAAGGAAAATTATGGGCCTATTCTCACAATAATGACCACAGAAGACTTTTTGCCTAAAACTGTTAAGTTGGAAATAATTCCATTGCTGTATTTTCTGCTCAAATCAGTTTAGATTACAATAAATTGATCTTTTTAGGAAATAAAGGAAATAATTTCCCTTTTTTATTCTGTGATTAAATTATAATCTTCGATACAAGAGGTCAAATCTGAAAATGGGACAATTGGTTAAATACTAAGGCACACTAAACATCACGTCCTTCATATCTTTAGGTAGTATCCTGTTATGTGGCTGCCTTTGCTGTTTAAAAATCTAACTTGGTTAGCAGGGCACATGTAATCCCAGCTACGCAGGAGGCTGAGGCAGGAGAATCGCTTGAGCACCTTCTGCAGTTTGAGGCCGCAACGAGTTATGATGACACCACTGCAATTAACCCAGGCAACAGAGCAAGATCATATTTCAAAAATAAATAAATAAATAAATAAATAAATAAATAACAGAAATTTGAATTGAATAAAACCCAGGTACAATTCATTCTGTTGCTAACATGCAAATTCAGACATGCTCTGCTCCTCCATTTATAAACAGTAAATTGCCAAATTCTCTCAGTTTTTCATTTGAGAATATTTGGTATATTTTTCCACCTCAAATTAATTTTTGGAAATTACACCAATTTAATGTTTTAATGTTTAATGTTTTAATGTTACTTGTCCATAAAGCAGTGATAATTTTATGGTTAGAAAACTTCATCTTGAATTTTGTACATTTCAGATTGAGTCTCGTATTTATTTTAAAAATCCTTGTCCTCTGCTCTGTCTCTTTTAAAATCATTCTATCATCCCCTCCTTTCTAATGTATGCTTTCCCCCTAGGAGCTGTCTATGTTCTTTATACAATTGTTTTGCATCTGAATATTCCAGTGAAAATACCTTCCTCATGTTTTTCATCTCTGCTCTTCTGAGAACAAAACCTCAGAGTTTGTCTCTCAGTGCTTTGAGTTTTGCCGCACGACACAAAATGCAGTTTCTTAAAGAGCTGGTGATGGAGATGTCTGCAACTTAATAATTAACGTTATAACGTTATAATGTCATAATAAATGTGATTAATAATTTTAAGTGCCTATTATGTATACGCCAGGCACTGTGCTAAGCAATTTATGTAAACACTGCCTCATTTACCCTATACAGAAACTCCAATATCTCCTTTATGTAAATGAAAAAACTGAGGCCCAGAGATCTTAGTCTCTTGCTCAAGTCCTCACAGCTCTTAGGTGATAAAGCTGGGATTCTAGCACAATGTTCTGATTCTGGAACGGCTGACCAGTGGTTCTCCAAGACCCCGGATCTACTGAATCAGAAACTGTGTGGATGGAGCCCAGTAATCGGTGTTCTGATAAAACCTCTGGGGAATGATGCAAGTTCGGTGGTGGGAATCACCATACTGAACTGTACTCTCTCAGCGCTTAGTGTAACATAAAGCTAGATATAAATGAATGACAAGTATACTTCAATAAGGAAGGCCAATTAATAATTTTATTATGACCCCTAAAATTTGTATTTTGTGTACAATCAGTTTTACAATTACTTGTCACAGGTATTCAATTAATGTCTTCATTTTCATTAAGAATTTTCAGGGTGACGCCTGTGGCTCAGTGGGTGGGGCGCCGGCCACTGAGGGTGGCAGGTTCAAACCCAGCCCGGCCAAATTGCAACAAAAAAATAGCTGGGCGTTGTGGTGGGCACCTGTAGTCCCAGCTACTTGGGAGGCTGAAGCAAGAGAATTGCCTAAGCCCAAGAGCTAGAGGTTGCTGTGATCGTGATGTCACTGAGGGCGACAAAGTGAGACTCTGTCTCTACGAAAAAAAAAAAAAAAATTAGGCTCTGTGACAGTGCCAGAAATGCATAAGATATTAGCATTTACTCCAATTATACTGTATTATAATTAGAAAGATAATAAAGGTTTTCCTAAAATGAAATCACTCAAGTACAACATATAATTTGATGGTTTAGAATGTGAACTTTGGAAATGGGAAAACTAAGTTTGAATTCCAATTTAAACATTGATTAGCTGTGTGACTTTACTCAAGTTATTTGACTATTCAAATACTTGGTATCTATATCTTCCTTAAAAAGCTTAACTTAGTAGGTTATTATGAGAATTAAATGAGCAAATGTATGTTTTATACAACCTCTGACATATATTAAGCTCCCAATTAATTGCTAATTACTTATCACTGTTTCTCTTGCTGTTATTACCAGTATAATTTACAATGAGATTAATATTAGACAGATTTGTGCTAAAATCCTAATAAACAGGGGAAACAAAGAGAAGTTTGAAACTGGAGAAATGAAAATATAATTGAAACTAGGGGGGGAGTTAAGGAAAACTTTAAAGCAAATAAAAGATGGAACTTGAATTGGCTAATATCTGTTTATAGCTCTCTAATAAAGAGGGAAAGGAGTTGGTTAAAAAAAAAAAAGCATTCTTTTTGAAAGACTTTTTCTTGGAAAGTGGCAAAACCTGTGTTGATGGGAAAACAAATTTGTGGGAAAAAAGTATGTAAAGATGAATCAAGCTTTGATTTAAAGTTAATACATGTGGTTAATACATGCTAAAACTCTACTAAAGACAAATTTCACATGTTATGCAAATATGCCATGGCACAACTGTGGAAATTGTAATATTCAGCTAGTAGGCATTTACAAAGTAGTCATAATCTTCCAGTTATAATTGGATTTATTTTAATCCTCTAAATGCCATGCCAAGTGGGAAGTAAGTGGAAAGGAAAGATGAAGAGAAGAATGCTTTATACATGTTATAAAGGTAAAGAAAAAAAAAAATTTGAGACAGAGCCTCAATTTTTCGGTCTCAGTAGAGTGCTGTGGCATTGTAGCTCACAGCAACCTCAAACTCTTGGGCTCAAGTGATCGTCTTGCCTCAGTTTTTCATTTTAGGTAGAGACAGGGTCTCACTCATGCTCAGGCTGATCAGGAGCTCCTGAGCTCAAGCTGTCTGTCCACCTGGGCTTCTCAGAGTGCTAGGATTATACTCATGAGCCACAGTGCTGGGACTAAAAGAAAACATTTTTAAATAATGTATTTTTAGAGGTAACAATTAGAGGAAATCTGGAGGCTAAAACATGAGCCTGAGAAGCAGATCACAAGATAATGGAAAATAGAATTTTTCAAAAGGGATATGCAGTCGATTGCACTCTAATGACCCATTTGATTTAATAAATTCTGTTAATAATTCTGACTGTACCTTTTTCAACACTTTATCTTGAGGGCTTAGCCAAAATTCAGTCAACTAATAACTGCATTAACAATAGGCAAGAGAATAGAATTGTGTTTATTGTGGTTCCAAAGATATTTTTCCAAGCAGATTCACTAGTAAGAACAAATCCTCTTAGCTGTTGATGGCTTTGAAAACGTTTGTGGAGTGTTAATATCTTGCTCCTCCTTTAAGCCACTCACTGACTACTCTGAGGAGATTTAAAGTAGCAGTTTTCTAACAAAGTTTAGATTGAAGAAGCATGATTTTAGTTTAGATATCCTTAAAATGATCAAAAAGATGATGTTAAAACATATTTTAGAAATATATGCATCTCAAATTTTCTCACTGTATTAATACCTGCTGTAATAAGCCATAAGCAGACTACTCTTTTTTTCTCTTCTCTTTTTTCTTCCATTTAAAAAAATTCCAGAATATACTTACAATATGTTACATGTTTCAATTTCAAAGGTATTGACAAAGAGAATAAAAAGATTATTTCTAATAGAAAGGATTTTAAACTATATTCTTAAGCATAATTCCTCATATAATTGTCCCCCAAATACTCACATTTGAAGACTTAAAGACCCACAAAGGAGGAAAGTAGTGTGGAAGAAGTTAGGTGAATAAGATTTCTAACGTAAATAACAGTGACTGATTTTACATGTATAAATTTATAAATGCAATTTGATCTTATACTATTACATTTATGTAAGGAACAATACTACCTCTTAACAATTTAATTACATAAGTACAGTGTCCATACAAAGTGAACAGAATGAAGGGAAATAATGCAACCCAACATTGATTTTTACTTTCACTCCATGTTAAAGGCTCACAATTATTTCTTAGTGTGCTATACTGGGTTTAAATCCCAGTGCTACTACGGAATGGTTTTATGACCAAGAGGTAAGTAACAGTCCTTTCATAAACAATAATCTCCTTGCCTATGAAATTGAGAATTATATTCTTCACGGTGATATTTTTAGGAATAAGAATTAAAGTATACATGAAAATGCCTGGAATGTGATATGCATTTATAGAGATCTAGTATGATGACATATGGTTGATAATGGCATTTCTGTGCAAGAAAGATAGTGACTTTACCTCTTTCATATTTACATGGATGGAGCTGGAACACATTCTTTTTAGCAAAGTATCTCAAGAATGGAAGAAAAAGTATCCAATGTACTCAGCCCTACTATGAAGCTAATTTATACCTTTCATATGAAGTCTATAACCCAACTATAGCACAAGAAGA
>CAUYRH010104597.1:0-39024 GCA_963574655.1 Perodicticus potto
TCTCTCCCACTACCAGGAGCTTTGGTGTTTTCTGTATTCTTTTCTGTAAATCAATTCTGTCTTATCATGGACGGGTGGGGGGGGGGGGAAATAATGTAATGAAGAATAATAAAATACATGTATTTAAAAAAAAAAAAAAAAGAAGTAAACTTTAAAAGTATAGATTGCCTATATAAAAGAAATTATACTTAACATCATTAATAGAAAAATTCAAAGGGAAAATAAATAATATTTTCTTATATCAATTGCAAAATGATCAATAATTTCTAGTATTAGGGAGGGAAAAAGGAAATATAACTAACACTGCTGGTACTTTTGATCCAGGCCTTTCTGCATGACAAATTGGAAATATACATCACAATCTTAAACATAGAATTTGCCTTAACAATTTTGTGATAGTCTAAAAAACAGTAGATAGGGCATAAAGATGGATATATAAAAGTCTTTCTGATTTTATTTTCTAAAGGAAATAAATGTTGTAAAAAAGCAACCATTCTTCATTAAGGAATTGGATAAATAAATCCAGGTAAATTTCTACAAGAGAATACTATGTAACCATCTATTCAGAAAATAGGGTAGACACTTACTATTAGAAAATATATTGTTAAGGAAAGGTACATGTACAACTAATTACATACGTTTGGCTTCACTTTATTTAAAATGTATAAATACTTTGCATAATATCCAACTAGTTACTAACAGGATGTCTCCGGTTAGGACCACTAGATTGTTTGATTTATTTAAACATTTATTGTAATGAACACATGTTAAAATATAGATGCTATATTTTTTTATAGATGCTCCAAAGGACTATGGAAGAAATCAAATGAAATAGAATTTAATGTACAAAGGTGAGGCATCAATACTGTAAGCTGCTTTTACAAGCCAAACACTCGTAAAACTTCAGTTCCACTAAAATGTAACATACACATATTAACCTTGAGTAACAAGCTTGTATTCAATAGGAAAAGCTAAGCAGTTTTAATTAATAGAAATCCTACTTAGTTAGCTGAAAGAAGAAAAAATGTGTAGTATTTCTTTCCTGTCACAGTCCCCAGATCATTGGCACAGGTGTCCCATCTGCGGCAGCTCTGCTTCATGATGGAGGCTCTGTCATTTTCAATAGTTTTCAAATCACCCTGGAACTTTTTTCTATCCAATCCAAATAAGGGAAAAAAACATGGACAAGCATATATATGGGAGGTTATTATAAGTCAGGCCAGCAGGTGGCGTGCATGGTTTCTAGTCACATCCCATAGGTGGGAATTTAGTCACGTGGCTACATGGCCAGGGATATGGGGAAGGTTCAACCCATTCTATGCTCAAAGAGATGGGGGGAAAGAATTTAGTGGGAAAGCTAGAAATCTCTATCAGAGCTCTCGCCAACAGAAACCATGCATGCTTTTCTTCCTTCAGTTAGGAAATATTCACACTGCCCTGAGGGAGGACAGCTCAGAGTGCCATCCAGCCAGATGTTCAGATCATTTCATAACCTTTGCCACTGAATAAATAAATAAAACAAAACTCAGCATCAAGTACAGACAAGGATCCTTATGGTCTGATATTAATATGGGGAGGATATACATAATCTTCAGCTTTTAAAGATAAAGATAAATGATCATTCCTATCGTTTAGGTTCCTAAATACATTTTGGTAAAACAGTGCTAAATATAGAAATTTTGTTCAAACCAACTCAAATTTTCAACTGGTATCAACAAAATACTTAATTCCCCAGTCACTCTATGTTTGCTATATCTCCAGTTTCTGATGACATATGACTAAAAGTCTTTTTACAATAAGCTACTAATGCTTTTTTATGCATGTAATTCAGGATAGCCGCAGTATCTGACAAGTGAAGCAAAAAAAGTATATTTGTGCACCAAACATTGATGGCAAGCTGGATAGAAGACAATATGAATCAAAAATAATGTGCAGTCGGAGGGGAAAATGCCAGCGTGGTGCAGATTATATGAATGAAATGTCCCACACTGAATGATATTAAAGTATTCATTACCATTCTTTGCTTTTTCCATCCTGAAGAAAAAGTATGATTTTCCCTAAGAAAAAAATAAAACTGTGGCTTAAATCACACAGTATGTGTTGCTGATTGTGGTATTTGTGGCTGATTTTGGTAGTTTTAGCCTTAGCATTGCAAATAACTCAGCAAGGGGAATGGAGTTAGCACATTATTATTATCATATCTTTTTTTTATTTTTTTTATTTTTTTCTATTATTATCATATCTAATAAGATAAATTATTGCCTGTATTATTGAATCTTAGAAAAATGTAAGTTAGGGAGGTAAATTTGTAGTGCACATTCAAGCACTGTAGCACTGTGCAAATAACAGAGCGCCCTGGTCCAAGAACTCATCAGATAAGCCCTAATGGGGGATGAATCCCTCCCCGAAAAGGTGGATACAGCTCTGATTTCTTTCTACTGAGGTTTCTCTGTCTCAGCACTATTGGCATTTTAGATGGGCTATTTCTTTGTTGTTTGCGACTATCCTGTGCATTGTTGGGTGCATCTATCTGCCAGATGTCAGTAGCAACTCCCTCTTCCAATAACAGCAACCTAAAATGCCTTCAGACATTGTTAAACGCCCGTGGGAGGCAAAAACCGCTCCAGGTAGAAACTACCTTATACTAATCACTGAAGAGTTGAATCAATTATCTAAACAATCACTCTGTTTTTATGCTTACCAAGCCATTTATCAAGGTACCATAGACGCATGGTTAAACCAGATTACTCAGGTTCACAGTTTGACTTTGCCATTTATTAGCTGTACAGCCATGGTCAGATTTCTTGACTATTCCATGCTTCAGCTTCCTTAACATGCGCAGAATGAGAGCATCTGCTTTACCGGGTTGTTGAGAAGACTCGATGACAACTTTCATAAAGCACAGCAATCAGTGTCTGGTACATAAAGCTTTATTAGAATGTTTAATTAATTAATAATATGGTTATTAATTTCAATTACACTCTCTGAAAAACCAATGATTCTTTCTAGTCTACTTGACAGTTATGGTTCTCTTTATTATTTAATACATTCCCCTTCAGCTTTTTATTTGGCTCTTCTGTGATTTGGGGAATGGTAGGTCTGAAGCCCTGAACTTAGTCAACAGTCTGACATTTACAGCACTGAGATTGCTATCAAGTAATTAAAGAAAACATAGTGGGTCTGAAGAAAGTCTCTGATTAGCCACTCTGATAACCTTTCAATATAAACAAATTGTTGTTTAAATACCTATACTTTATGATACTACTCATAATAACAATAACTTTTGCCCCCCCTTCCTATGTAACTATGTGGTAACATGCCTAACATTGACCTTCTCTACAAAATGACAGTGAGGAGTTGAAAAGTGTCTAAATTCCCTCATGACAGTCATGGAATCATGAATGCTAGTATTTGTTGATAACTCTTTCAATAGGCTAACTAAGGATAGAAGACAGAGGCGCCAGAGAGTTGAGAAATGGTAGAGGTCAGTTTTGACTGGGTGGGAAATAAATTTGAATGGGCTTTGTACTGCAAAACCCTGGAACACCCAGCTTCAAGAACTCAAAGAAGGCTCAGGCCCGCAGCACAAACTCAAAGAAGGTTACGGCCTTGGCCACATGCACCAAAGCTGGCAGGTTCGAACCCGGCCTGGGCCAGCTAAACAACAATGGCAACTGCAATGGAAAAAATAAAATAGTCAGGTGTTGTGGCAGGAGGCTGAGACAGGAGAATCGCTTAAGCCCAAGAGTTTGAGGTTGCTGTGAGCTGTGACGCCACGGCATCTACCGAGGGCTGCATGGCGGCATGGTAGGGAGGAAACTGGACTAGAGATGACTTTGTAATTTACAACTTTGTTCAGCGCTCCCTCTGTTCACAGACATCTATACACAGCTGTCTCATAGTCAATCAAGGTAAAGAAAGAACTAAGCCTGCCTTGCTACCATCACACCTGGCTGACATTTAGAATGTGAGGAAATCACTTCCTGAAAGACAGGTGAGAATTAAGCTTTCATTTTCTAAGGGAGCCGATAGCGTTTGAGACAACTCCTGAACTGACAGCTCAGTTTTACTAACAAGAGTGCATCAACGCTCCTCCCTCCAACCTGTGAACAATGCTGTGACGTTGACAGTCCCTTTGTCACCCTGCAGATCTTCAGAAAAAGGGAGCAGAATCGGTGGTGCATACTGTACCAGTCAGCTATAGTTCTGCCACCACTTAGCAACCCCACCCCCATTATCTTCAATGTCTGTGACCTAGATTATGTCACCTTCCATGGCCTGGGCTGCACAGCTGTAATGCATGCTTAATAACACCAAGCTGCAATAAAACTGTACACAGAACAAAGTAACAGAAAAACAAATGACTCTGTGGTGAAGAGAAATCCTTTTTCTATAGAATTACAGACACTTTCCTCCATTAGTGAAAAAGTAATTCTTACATGTGCAGTGATCTGGAGGACAGAGGGTATTTGAAAATGTAAATAAGAAATATAAAAATTTTTGGAACACTGATGCCATCTGGACCTTATAATATAACCTTTAAGAAAAATACCTAGCTTTCCATATACCATCTGCTTTCAGCCAAGTATGGAAAGAATCCTGAACCAGCTCTGATAGGCATAATGAAATCGGTTTTAATGTTTAGAACAGCAGGCCTGTTTGATCTGGGACTAAAGTGGCACTCACAGAATTTTAAGGTTTCAATTTTTAACAATGGGTGACTCTTAAATTTGCTCCTACAAGTTACTTTAAAATAGAATATTGTGCTTTAAGCTTCTGGAATTCAATGAGCTAAACTCATTTGTTGCAAATAATTTTATATTACATATTTTACTTCTTTTATTTCTAAACAGAAGTAGGTTTATATTTCCATGGATGGCTACAACTTTACAGATAAAAATTATTAATTATTAGTGTTAGTCTATATATATGCAAATCTTTTTTCTTTTTTTGCCTCTGGATTCTGAAGAAGCTAAAAGTAGGAACTGCAGTATACAATATCAGAGAAGTCTTATTCTAAAAATAGTATTCAACATTTAGTCTTACTTCCCTGGATTGAAATATGTTTGATCCCCAAAAACTAAATCAGTAAAGACGAAGCTGCTCTGAAATAAAAAAATGGATTTTTTTACAAACCTTAGAAAACTCCTAACATATAGTCTATGCTCAGACATCCATAGTATTTGTGATGAATAATTGAACAACCTGAAATTTCTTCTTTATTAAATTCTTCTTCCTTTTATTATATGAAAAAAATTATTGCATCCTTTAATATACTACATTCAAAAATAATAGTAACCAAAATAGAAATAGCTTAATAATTAACTACTCATAAGTTTTACAATTGATTTATAATTGTTTCCCTCTGACAACATAATTATGGCAAATCTCTCATCACTGTTTCTCTCTGCTGATGCCCCCAAATTCTCTATATAATTTTGCATAAAAAATAAGTTATAGTCTGTATCTCCTAAACACACAGTTTAATGAGTATTTTAACTTTCATTGAGGTAGAACATTAACCTATACAAAGGGGATGATAGGGCAGCAGCTGGTGCCAGAGTATGTTGGAGAGATGAGTTTGAAGTGCAGTGAGACTGTGAAATATGACAGTGGAGTTATAGGCTGGGGTAAGGAAGAGTGTGGGTGTGTGTGTGTGCGCGTGCGTGCATGTGTGCATGTGCATACATGTGAGGATGGAGAGAGAGAGAGACATAGAGAGATGGGGTAGATCCAAGTCCAAATTGTGAAGAACATTGAACTTTGAAAGCTGAGCTGAGAATCTTGAACTTGATTTTGTATGGAATAGAGTACTGTTGGTCATGTTTAAGCAGAGAATGTTATATTCAAGTCCCTGTACTCTCTATAAACTCATAGAGACTTTATATCATTAGCAATGTTTTATAGTAGTTAATGGCAGGGGTGGTGTGGGGTGGTGGGAGAATTCCATGTTACCATGTGTCCCATTCAAATACAACTGAGGGGTTTAAGTGAAATCAATGAATGATTTTCCTTAAAGTAATATGCAACTCTAATTATCTGCTGCAGCCCTTATCCTCAAGTAAGACTTAAGGAAATTCCTAAAACTTATCATAATCAAGAAAAAGCCCATATGCATTGAAATGCTCTTAGAGAAAGACATGAGTCCTAGTTTCAACACTAAATGTGTCTAGATAGACCCAAATAGCTCAAATTTGAGGACTTTTAAAAAAACTATCCCCAATACGTAGCAGTCATGAAGTTTTAAGAACATTTAAGAGAAATGTTTATGAACATTTAAGAGAAATGTTTTAAAAGATACGAATTAGAAGTAAAATCTCTATCTTCTTTTGTTCAAAAGTATCTTTCTTTCCTAAATTAAATGTTTTAATTTAACACTTATTAAAAATACTTTTATGGCCCATCAATGTATCAATATTTTGGATGAAAAAATGTTCCTAAATAAATAGTGTATGATAATTTTCCAAACCTATCACATAACTGACGCTGCCAGGCCTTGCATTTCATGTTTTCCACCAAATTATGTAACACTTGGAGTTACTTTTTAATTTTTTTGTTATATGGAATGCAATTGACTTCAAAAACAAAAGACCTAAGAAAATGTAGTATTCCTCCCTTATTCCCAGGGGATACCTTCCAGTCCCCCCAGTGGACATCTGAAAGTATGGACAGTACTAAATCCTTGGATAAAGCTTAATTCATAAAGCACAGTTAGATAGTAATAACAACTAATAATAAAATAGAACAATTATAGTAATATCCTGTAATAAAAGTTATGTCAATGTAACTCTCTCTCAAGATATGTTACTGTACTGTACTCACCTAATTTTAGAGGACAGTTGACTGTGAGTAACTGAAATAGTGAAAAGCAAAAATGCAAATATGGGGAAACTACTATACTTAAACATAAAAACATAACATAAACATAACAAGAAGTCCAGAGGACAAGGCAATCGTAGAACTCACTAACTTAATGCCTCCATAGTATCATCATTCAACATCTCTCCTCTGCCATCTTGAACTGATGAGTTAATTTCTCTGTGATGGTAAGAAGATTGCATTACAGGGCACCATGGCTCATGCCTGTAATCCTAACACTTGGGAGGCTGAGGTGGGTGGATTGCCTGAGCTCACAGTTTCTAGACCAGCCTGAGCTACAGCAAGACCTGTCTCAAAAAATAGCTGGGAGTAGTGGTGGGTGCCTGTAGTCCCAGCTACTTAGGGAGGCTGAGGCAAGAGAATCACTTGAGCCCAAATGTTTGAGCTGTGAGCTATGAGGCTATGGCACTTTACCAAGGGTGGCAAAATAAGATTCTGTCTCAAAAAAAAAAAAAAGAAGAAGATTTCATTAATTCAAGGCATCAGCTCATTGCACAGTAATTTCTCAAGACCAGAAGGCAGGAGATACTTTGCTTTAATCCCTTTTAAAGGGTACAGAAAACCTCTCAACACACTACTCTCTACTTTTCAGTGAGCATAATTACATTCCATTCTCTTTCCTACTCCTAAACTAGTCCCTGGAAAAAAGAAAAGGATTACTGTGGAATTGTGATTGTTAGACTAATGTAGTTTCATACCCTAAGGACTGGTCCATAACTCGGCTTCCCCTGAAGAACACAGTCCCCCAATACAGCATCAAAACTGACATTTTGTGTACAAAGAGGATGGAGTGTAAAGGACTAAAAGGTGAAATTCTGTACAAGAGCTGAAAAAATGACAAGATACTCATCAGTGTGTGTATTTTTTTTTTTTTTTTTTTGAGATTGTGTCTCATTCTATCACCCTGGGTAGAATGCTGGGACATCATCATAGCTCCCAGCAACCTCGAACATTTAGGCTTGTGCAATCCTCTTGCCTCAGCCTCCTGGGTAGCTGGGACTATCGGTGCCTGCCCTGATGCCCATATAGTTTTTCTATATGTAGTAGAGACAAGGTCTTGCTCTTGCTCAGGCTGGTCTTGAACTCCTGAGCTCAGGTGATCCACCTGCCTCAGCTTCCAGAGTGCTGGGATTACAAGCATGAGCCATCACACCCAGACAGAGTGTACTTACCTTTAAACCCCCTAGAGCATTTCCCACAATAATTCAGATTCCCCTACTCATATATGAACAATTTTGGCCCCAGACACAAGGATCTCAAATTTGTTCTGTTTGAAAAACTCAAACATTATATGCCTATAAGAAACTTAGATTTTATAATATTAAGTCTCACATTTCCATTTCAAAAATAAAAAATAGGGCTTTCAAGGAAAGCAGTTCTCTGCTTCCCCAGCAGCTAAGAGATGTTTAATATCTAATTTGAACTCCAAATGTCACCGAAAATACCAGTCCCCCTTCCCTAGGCCCACGTTTTTAAACATTTCTGAGTCATTTAACGCAAAGGCTCAAACAAAAACTTCGGTATGACTTCATGTGAAACAAAAATCAGTAATATTGCTTCAGACTTTATAAATCTTAAGGTTTATTATAAAGGTATCTATCTCTCAAAAGAGAAAAAGCAAAAACGTAGGCTTATATCATGTGGATATTTGTAACCAAATGATTAGGCAATAAGAGCAGACTTCTGGTCACAGTGACACAAGACACGTATCTGGTGAATGAAATTGTGGCGTCTCTAGGCCACAGACATCTGATAGGCTTAGCTCTGTGAACCAAAGCAATCAGATACAACTTTTAGAAGTCCTCAACTGCCTACTGGTACAAATTCCTCACACTATGCAAATGATAGAAAGAATTGAATACACAACCAAGGAAATACTTTTTTTGCCAAAACTGGTATAGTATCATTTAAATATTAGCATCCACTGAATGCTAATACATGGTAAGTTCTGATTGCTTTGGGGGCATGGATCTGCCCAACTGGACCCAAAATATAATAATAACAAAAAACTTTAGCTATTAACATTAATTATCATATGGAGTCTAATAAGTAATATTTTCTCAATAGTCAATATTCATTAAAAAAATCTCCAGTGGGTGCACGCGGTAGCTGACGCCTATAATCCTAGCACTCTGGGAGGCTGAGGTGGGTGGATTACTTGAGCTCAGGAGTTCCAGACCAGCCTGAACAGGAGTGAGACCTGGTCTGTACTAAAAATAGAGAAACTAGCTGGGCGTTGTGGTGGGCGCCTGTAGTCCCAGCTACTTGGCAGGCTGAGGCAAAAGGCTCTCTGAGCCCAAGAGTTTGAGGTTGCTGTGAGCTATGATGCCACAGCACTCTACCAAGGGTGACAGCGTGAGACTGTGAAAAAAAGAAAAAAGATCTCCAGAAACATAAAGGGGTATACGCTTATATTTCAGTAGTAATTATGGTATGCTGTGAATAGATCACAATGTTTTCATCTATTTACTGACTTGCTTTTCACAAGTTTCTGAATTGGGAACTCTCATTATTTTTTAAATGTTATTTTTAATTGACACATAATAATTATGCATAATTATATAGCACAGTGTGATATTTTGATACATGTGTACAAAATGATCAAATCCAAGTAATTAGCAAATCTATCACCTCAAACACTTATCACTTATTTCTTTGGGGAAGATTCAAAATCTTCCCTTTTGGCTATTTGAAAATATGCAATAAATTATTAACTGTAGTCACCTTACAGTGCAATAGAACACTAGAACTTATTCCTCCTATAAAATTATAAATACATGTGTATCTGT
This sequence comes from Perodicticus potto, assembly GCA_963574655.1. Taxonomy (NCBI): domain Eukaryota; kingdom Metazoa; phylum Chordata; class Mammalia; order Primates; family Lorisidae; genus Perodicticus; species Perodicticus potto. The sequence continues at coordinate 9,669 of CAUYRH010104597.1, forward strand.
TAACCAACGTCTCCTTATGCCCCCACTCCCTCTACTCTTCCCAGACTCTAGTAACAGCTATTTGCCTCTCTCCTCTCGTATATCAACTGTTTAAACTTCCACGTGGATGAAAACACGCAGTATTTATCCTTCTGTGCCTAGATCATCTCACTTAACATGATATCCTCCAGGCTCACCCATGTTGGTGCAAAGGACAGGATTTCATTCTTCATTCTAAGTAGTATTCCCTGTGTATGGAGAGAATGCTTTTTTCCCACTGACGTGTTGATGGACACTGGTTGATTCCATACATCTTGGCTGTTGCAAATGACGCTGCAATAAACAAGGAGTGCAGATTTATCTACAGAGCGCCTATTTCCTTTCCTTCATAAAGAGATCCAGTATTGGGATTCCTGGATCATACGGTGTTATCTATTTTTAGTTGTTTGAGTTGTTTTGAGGAAACTCCGTACTGTTTTCTTCATGACTGTACTACTTTTCATCCCCTCCAACAGTGTGTGAGCTTTCCTCTTTCTCTGCATCCTTGCAAGTGTTTGTTATTTTTATTCTTTTGATAACAGCCATTCTAAGGGGGATGGTATGATATCTCACCGCACATTTGATTTTCATTTTCCTGATGACTAGTGATGTGAGTTTTTTACATATTTATTGATGTACAAAATAAGTTGTTTAAGAATCAAGTTCTGTAGAATAATTTCTTTAAGAAATTTTCATTCATATGAAAAAGTTCTTTAAGAATAAAGTTCTTTAGTATAATTTCTTTAAGAAATTTTCATTCAGATCATAATATCGTTTGAGTTTGCCCCACCCAAACATGTTAACATGTGATTCCCAGCGTGGTGGTGGTGGGAGGCTGGACCTAGTGGGAGGGTTTGGAGTCATCAGGGCAGATCCTTAAACAATGTCTTGGTGATGTTCTTGTGGTTAATGAGTGAGTTCTTATTCTCTCAGAATTTATTCTCTCTCTTGGGAGTCTTCTTGCAAGTGTAGGTTGCCATAAAGTCAAGCTGCTCCTCAGATTTTTATCTTCAGAAGTGTTCATTTCTCCTCTAACCTTCTCTACCATGTTATGTTGTACAACAAAAGCTCTCTACAGAAGCTGAGGACATGTCCTTGAATTTCCTCACCTGCAGAACTAGGAAAAAAAAACCCTCTTTTTAAAATAAATTACCCAGTCTCAAGTATTCTGCTATAGGAATACCAAATGGCTAAGATAGATCATTTGTCCATTTATTAATCAGATTATTTTTTGTTGTTGTTGTTGTTTGAGTTCCTTGTATATTCTGGATGTTAATCTCTCGTCAGATGAACAGTTTACAAATATTTTATCCCATTCTGCAAGTTGACTCTTCACCCTATTGGTTGTTTCCTTTGCTATTTAAAAGCTTTTTAGTTTGATAAAATCCCATTTACCTGATTTTGCTTTTGTTGCCTGTACTTTTGAGATCTTATCCATAAAATCTTTGCCCACACCAATGTCCTGAAGAATTTCCCCTGTGTTTGTCTACTAGTAGTTTCACAGTTTGGGGTCTTATATTTAAGCCTTAATTCATTTTGAGTTGATTTTTATATATGTCAAGAGAGGTCTGGTTTCATTCTTCTACATATGGATATCCTAGATCCTACATATGCTACATCTGGTTTCCCCAGCACCTTTTAGTGTTCATTGATGAACATTCTTGGTTCCTTTGTCAAAAGTCAATTGTCTATACATACATGAATTTCTGGTTTCTCTATGTTGTTCCTTGGGCCTAGGTGTCTGTTTTATGCCAATGGCATGTTGTTTGGGTACTATAGGTTTGTAGTATATTTTGAGGTTGGACAGTGTGATGGCTTCAGCTCTATTCTTTTTTCGTCTCAGAATGGCTTGGATTAATAGCGGTCTTTTGTGGTCTCATACAAATTTTAGATTTTTTTCTATTTCTGTGAAAAATATCATTGGTCTAATTTAAAGAATTGCATTGAATTTGTAAATATGGTGGTAAAGTTATTTTAATAACTTTTCTTCTTCTAGTTTGTGAACATGGGATGACTTTCTGGTTTCATGTCCTTTTCAATTTCTTTCATTAGTGTTTCATAGTTTTTTTTCTTGTAATCATATTTTTTACTTCCTTGGTTAAATTTTATCTCTTTTACCTCTTTTATAAATCTTTTACCTCCTAGCTAACGTGAATGACATTTCTTTCTTGATTTCATTTTTAGCTAGCTTGCTGTTAGTATACAGAAATGATACTTATCTTTTTTTTTGGTTTGTTGATTTTATATCTTGTAAATTTTCTGAGTTTATTATTTACATCAGAGAGACTTTTGGTGTACTCTTTAGGTTTAGCAAAGAGGGACAATTTGACTTCTTCCTGTCTAATTTGGATGCCCTTTTTTTCTTTCTCTAGCCTAATTGTTTTGGCTAGGAATTTCAGTGCTATATTAAATAGGAGTGGTGGAATTGGGCATCTTTGTCTTGCTCCATAAAGAAAACCTTTCAGCTTTTCCCCACTCAGTATATTAGCCATGATGTTTTCATATATGGTTTTTATTGTATTCATATTTTTCTTCTTTACCTGATTTGTTGAGAGATTTTCCCATTAAGGGTTATTGAAATTTATCAAATAAATTTCTGGAATCTATTTAGGTGAAGATGTATAATAGTTTTTGCCCTTTATTTTGTTGATGTGATGAATCATGTTAATTATTTTGTGTATGTTGAACCATCCTTGCATCCCTTGGATACATACCACTTGATCATGCTTTCAAATATTTTTGATGTGCTCTTGGATTTGGTTTGCTAATATGCCCATCGATACATGAGTGGATTAATGAAATGTGTTATATGTATACCATACAGTACTCCTCAGCCATAAAAAATAATAGTGAAATAATGCGCTTTGTAACAACCTGGCTGGAAGTGAAGATCATTCTTCTAAGAAGTGAAATATCATAAGAATGGAAAAATAAACACCACATATACTCACTATTAAATTGGGACTAATTGATCAATACCCATGTGCACATTTAGTAGTAAAACTCAATGGAAAATATGCAAGTAGGAGAGGGTAGGAAGGGAAAGGTAAATACACCTAGCAGGTACAATACACACTGTCTGGGTGAGCAGCACACTGATAATTCTGATTCAAACTATACAAAAAGCAATTCAGGTAACCAAAACATGTAGACCCCCATAATATTCTGAAATAAATTTTTTTTAAATTATCAAATATAAAGATTCTTGCATCTAAGTTATTCAGGAATATTGCTGTATAATTTTTTGTTGTTGTTGAGTCCTTGCTTGCTTTTGGTATTATAATAACGCTGGCCCTAGAGAATGAGTTTGGAAAAATTGCTAATCTTCCATTATTTTGAAACTTTAGAAAAGAAATGGTATTCATTTCTCTTTAAAAGTCTGGCATTTAGTTATTTATAATAATAGCTAATGATCCATTACAATCCGATGGTATCCATTTTAGTGTCTCTATATATTTTTGGCTGGGGCTGGGTTTGAACCCACCACCTCCGGCATCTGGGGCCGGTACCCTACTCCTTTGAGCCATAGGTGTTGCCTTATTGGCTATTTCATTTATATGGGTTTTTCCTCTTTTTTTCTTAGACTAGCAGTTTATCAATTCTTTGTATTTTCAAAAATAATTTTTTGTGTCATGAATCTTTGTATTTTCTTTTATTCTCAATTCTGATTATTTCTGCTTTGATCCTTATTATTTATTTTCCTCTACTAATTTTGGATTTGATTTATTCTTGCTTTTATAATTCCTTCAGGTACATCAGTAGGTTGTTTATTTAAAATCTTTCTACTTTTTGATGTAGGCATTTATTAATGTAAATTTGCCTCTTAATACTGCATTTGCTGTATCGCACATGTTTTGGTATGTTGGGTTTACATTCCCTTTGTTTCAAGATACTTTTGATTTTCTACTTATTTTATTTACCTAATCGTCATTCAGGTGCATGTTGATTAATTTCCGTGCAGTTGTATAATATTGCCTGAGTTCAGGCAAAATTATCTTCAAAGGGACACTGAAAGAGGTAAGTCATAAAGGAATACAATGATAAACTAAATTTCAACAATATTAAAAACTTCTGCCTATCAAAAGGCACCAGTACCTGGTTCATTATACTGAATTAAAGAAGCCACATGCTGAATGGAAAAAGCAAAGTTGTATCCATTCTTTTATATGGCAAATAGGACACATCTCCCATGCATGTTTTACATTCAGTAAAACTTTTTTTTATAACTGTTATCTAGAATTATATACTCAGCACCTATCTTTGAGAATAAGAATAATATAAAGACATCTTTAGAAAAATGACATGAACTGTGTATTTGGGGAGGATTAAATGGAAATTGAAAGTATATTGCTTAGCACAGTGCCTGGCACATTAGCCATCATTAGCTACTTCATTATAATTATAATATCTTATAATTTTAGATGTGAATATTTATCTCTGTTAGCAGCTTCTTTAAATTAAAAGTTTAAATTAATTTTGTTTTATACACCTTGGCCAAATAAGTACCAAACTAAAATAAGAAAAATTTGCAATTATGACTACGATAAAACTTAATTTATCCAAATATCTTCTATCCAATATGTCTGAAAATCTGTGTGAAACCCATCAAGTGAGAAAATATGAATTTTCTTTGAGCAGTCAATATTGATGCGATTGAATCCATATGCTAAACTTATGTTGCCACAAGAGAGCCTCTCCCACACTCAGATCCTCTTAACCAACCCATTTTGTATTTTATTTTATTTTTTAAGATTGCTATTTATTTCCTAACTAACTGGGGATGGAGGAAGATGCATATGATAATAGTAAAAAGTGAGATCACAACCTCAGGATAGACCAAGTAGACAAAAATTCAGCATTCTGGAACAAAAAGGGGCAGGGACAAAATTTGCAACCCACCCAATAGTCTCTGCAAGTATTGCTGAGTCACATAATGACCCATTTCCACAAGGTTCAATGTTTACTTCTATTTCATTTTATAAAGGTTAACACATAAGAAGGTTGATTTTTTGTTTGTTTGTTTGTTTGTTTTGCAGTTTTTGGCTGGGGCTGGACCTGAACCCGCCACCTCCGGCATAGGGGGCCTGCACCCTACTTCTTTGAGCCAAGGGCGCTGCCCAAGAAGGTTAATTGTTTAAATGTTCACTTAAAAGAATAAGCCTCACTTAATTGAAAAATCAATTCTTAGACATCTCACTTTTAAATTACTTTTAATGAAAGAAATGCTAATTTGGGGGTGCATTTTGATAATACCACATGGGAAAGAAAAATAATCATTGCTTTTCATTATACCAGATAAAATGGCCTTCAATTCATGGATAAATCTTGTTAAGCTACCCATGTCATAGAAAAATTCTCACATAGTTTCTAGATTGACTCACAAAGTTCGTGAGACTGAACTGCATTGCCTCTTTACTTCTCCGCATCAGATTTAATGATGACAGACACTAATACCTAATGTTTATGGGCATCTGTTGTGTATATGTGGGGTGTAATGTCTAGAAATGCATATTATACATGTGCACATGTACACATAGAAAATATAGTCTTCAAAACTACAATGATGTGCTGAATATCCCCAGCACAGTAGGTGTTTATAGTAGGTGCGCAAACTTATTTATTCATTTATTTATTTACTTATTTTGAGAGAGACTCACTTTGTCACCCACTGTAGAGTGCCGTGGCATCATCATAGCTCGCAGCAACCTCAGTCTCTTGGACTCAAGAGATCTTCTTGCCTCAACCTCCAGAGTAGTAGGGACTACAGGCACCTGCCACAACACCTGGCTAGTTTTTCTATCTTTAGTAGAGATGGGGTCTTGTTCCTGCTCAGACTTGTCTTGAACCCATGAGCTCAAGCAGTCCACCCATCTCAGCCTCCCAAAGCACTAGAATGACAGGTGGGCTCAAACTTCTGTTAAATAAGTAGAACCAGCAATACACAATAGCTCCTTATTTTGTATTTTCCAAAAATTAAAATTTAAGTTCCATGCCTTTTTACATTTGCTTAAAATTTCTCTGTGAGAGAAAAAATTTGTGAGATCAATTACATGAAGGGCACTAGCCATTCCCTCTTTCAGACAGCCTAAATTGTGTCCATCTGTTAAAGCAGATATTCAAACTGCAGTTGCTTCTTTTGAGCCTTTCTTTCTCAGTGCCCTTCAGTAAACAGACAATACCTAACTGTGTTACCCTCATCTTTCTACCCACAGATTTATGGTTATTGAGTTACTCCTTGAAATAACGCAAGTGGGTTATTTAGAAACAATTCTATAAAGCTCTTGTCACTGAATCTATTTTAAGAATACTGTTTATTGCTTCCAACAATTTCCTCTTTATGAAAAAGCTCAAGAGAAATCTTTGCCTGCTCTTAGTATCCAGAAGAGATATTCCGTACTGCCCTGAGCAAATATTGCACTGTATAACTACCAAGATCTCCTTTTACGTATAAGCTTCGGAAAGTTAGAGCTAAATTTGAGGCCTGCTTTTAGGTTATGGTTATGCTTTAAGGTTTTCATTATATTCTTCTCACTTTTTCTTTTCCTTTGTCCTCCTTTTCTGTTTGTTTTAAATTTAAATTTATTTCATTCATTTCTAATATATAGTCTTTTGTCATATTTTATACATTACTACAAGGTAAAATCCTGTTCTGGATTTTTAAAATCTCCTTATTTTAATAATATCATTAATTAAACATATATTTGATAGGGACCCAGTTTGTTCTAGGAAGCATGTTACCTACTATCTTATTTCCACTAAACTCACACTATAATTTGGCTATAATATATTTTGTGGTAAATAAATTAAATGGCATAAATGTTAGAAAACTTACCTGTGGAACAGAACCCTGTCCTTGTTGAGCAAAATTACAAAGTCCAGTGCTCTTGTCACTAAACCTGCAGCTATATTTGGAATTAGCTCAGCTTCATTTTACAGCTGCATAATAAAATCAAGCTTATTACAGGAACACTTTACTTGTATTTGGAATATCTTTTAGATTATGGGTAATTTGGCATCCACGACTGTGGCATCTTAGTAATAATGATCACACCCCTGGTGCTTGACATCTGTCCAAAGGCCAAGTAACATGATTAAAATAGTATTTAATCTCCTTTTTAATTTTCAATATGTTTTATGCCTATTTATATATATTTTCTTTATATTTCCTTCAATAAAGTCAAGCAGGTTTTGATGTAAGGACCAGGGAGTCCTTATGTCAAAGGATGATAACCATAAAATAAGTAATTTAATCCATACCAACTGTCCCTAGTATCATTAGGCTGCAAAGTAACAACTCATAATGAACTCACTAATGTAGTGAACTTGGAACATGGCCACTGTTTAAAGCACCAAATTTGTCGTGTCTTTATACATTTATGCCTGTTCTGCAGATTCAAAGTAAAAACTAAGAACTGTCCCTAGCGTTGCAAATGATGGCGTTGCTGAACATGATTCATGTTTAACACAAACAGCAGGTGGCCACCATCTGTTACTATTGTAAATTGAATTATTTCATTTTATATATTTGCTGATTTGCCCTTAATGTATGTAGTTTATACAGAATGTTAAATCTTTGAAAATAATGTTAAACATACAATGAAGTTATCTTTAAATAGTCTCTTTAAAATCTGAGTACATTTTAAATTGGATTTTTATTGTTTTTTTGTTTGTAGAGTAACATCATCAAGTCTTAAGGAAGAGTATATGTCAAACTAAATGTAGAAGTAGCTGATTATGTATTTTAAGGAATCCACTCAAATGCAGAAATAGGTATAAGTAGTGATTAAAAGCATAGGATAAAACTGTGCTTAGACGGAGGCCACCCTGAATACTACAGGTCAGATTCTCCAGAAAGCATGTTCTGAGTTACTAAGATTTCTGTTTGGGAAATTTATTGCAGAGGACTATGAGGAAGCAGTGAAAGTAGGATTGAGCCAAAGCAAAAAGTTGAGCAGAAAAGCAGTGGCAACTGTGGTCTGAATCGGTGCCACACAGAGCTTGGAAGCTGAGATGACCCTTCAAAGATGTCTCATATGCAAACTCCCAAAATCATAATGCTGTATTTGTCTTATGCAGGAAAAGATAGAGATATTTATGAACTTTAGGTTTGAGGAGATAAATGTAAATTTAAATTTTCTGTTATAAAAGTTAGAAGTAGGGCGGCGCCTATGGCTCAAAGAGGTAGGGTGTCGGCCGCATATACCAGAGATGGTGGGTTCAAACCCAGCCCCAGCCAAAAACTGCAAAATAAAAAGAAAAAAGTTAGAGGTAATATTAAAAGAATAAAAATACTGAATAGAACTTCTCAACCAGAAGAAATAAAAGGAATAAAGTTGAGCTAAAGACAGAGGAGGAAATATGACAAATATACAGCATAAAATAAAATTGGAGTAAATGAAATTTACTTCAGTAGATCAGTAATAACTAACATGACGTTCACAGTGGCTAACATGCCTTGCTAAAAGATAGAATTTCTGAATTTGAATAAAGAGATAAAATCCAGCTTTGGCTATTTTTAGGAAACAAATGAAGGGTAGGAATGCGTATATTTCCAAATATATTAAAAATATATATCCTAGAAAAATATGTATTTTCCTATGTGTGTGTGTATGTGTGTGTGTATATATAAAAATAATAACAAAACAACTTGAGTAGTTTTCCAGGGGAGAGAACGGAATATTTCATACTAATAAAAGGGACACTCCATCTAGGATTTATAATAAATATGAAGTTACACGATCTCAATAGAATAGTGTTGGAATATATAACAAGAAAATAAACAGGAGCCATGGGCAAATCGACAGCCATAGGAATAATTTAACAGTTTGTTTTTAAAACAAATAGTTTTAGTGAAAGAGAAAACAGAAAGGTAATAATAATAATAGAGGAGGAAAATGTTTGCTCTAATACCTACATAATACATCTTTTATCTCACAAAAATAAATATTTTTTCAATATCATATAAAACTTTTACAAAATTTGACCAAGATTGAGGCCACAAGAGAATAAATTCCAAAGTAATTTTTTAATAAATAGATAAATGTATTTTAAATAAATTCCAAATAATATAGAATACATTCTTTGACTTCTATCCTGTAAAACTAGAAATAAATCATAATAATATACTTTTAAATCAATACATCTGGAAATTCAAATACAAAGAGCAAACTCTGAAAGGAAATTCCTGAAACCAGATTTTCTAGATCATTGGTTATGCAACTATTTAGCTTTAATAGACAACACTTGATGAAGTTTTTTTGTTTGTTTGTTTATTTTTGCAGTTTTTGGCCAGGGCTGGGTTTGAACCCGCCACCTCCAGCATATAGGGATAGTGCCCTACTCCTTTGAGCCACAGGTGCTGCCCCACTTAATGAAGTTTTTCAGCGCACTTATACCTTTCCTCTCCCGTTATTGCATATGAGTTTCCATTTGGCATTCTCTTTTATCATTTTAGCCAATCCTGTGGCTATAGCAGTGTTACTATTTTAAATGGAATTTCCCTGATGACTAATGAAACTGAGCGTCATTTACATGTTTATTATCTGAATAACTCCCTAAATCTCGTTTTTAAGTTCAAGGGCTTTCTGTTTGTGTCTTTGCTCTCTTTCCCCCTCTTCTCTCAATCTTGTCAAACCACATTATTGATCTCTTCAAGCAGTGCACTCTGGTTTTATTTATCATCTCTGTCATATTTATAATATCCTTCATCTGCTTAATTTAGATATATTTTATTATCTTTCGTATAGTTTTTTAAATAACTATATTGAGTGATAATTCACATACCATATAATATGCTCGTTTTAAGTATATAATTCATTGGTTTTTAATCTGTTTGGAGTTGTGCAGCAATCACCACAATCAATTTGAGAACACTTTTGTCACCTCAAAGCAAACCCACTAATAGTCGTTCTCCATTTCCTTCAGCCTTCACCAGCCCTAGGCAACCGCCGATCTATTAACTTTGTGGACTTTTTATTCTGGATTTCCCTACAAATAGAATCATTTCATATGGGCTCCTTGAATCTGGAGTCTGTCATCTGGATAATGTTTTCAAGGCTATCCATGTCATAGCCATACCAGTATGTCATTATTTCTTCTTATTGCTGAATAACATTGCACTGTATGGATATGCCACATTTTAATTACTATTAGTATTTCTCAGTTGACAATTACTTGAATTTCTTTCACTTTGGGACTATCATGAATATGTGACTAATATTGCTAATCACTTTCATGTGCAAGTTTTTATTTGGACATATTTTTTCATTTCTCTTGGGTTTATGCTTTTTTAAACTAAATGTTTAATTCATTTATTATTTTAGTTGGTCTTTTTTTTTCTTGCTTACCCAATAAATACGTTTTTAGCTGCATCTACAAGTTATAACCTATAGTATGTTCATTGTTGTCCACTCACAAATATTTTCTATTTTAATTCTCGCTTCTGGTTTTCCTCTCAGGCACAAGTAATTGCATTTCACACACCCTTGAAATTAGGTGTGGATGTGTTGACTTCCTTTAGCCAATGAACTGTGAACAGAAGCCATATGTGTTACTTCCAGGCGGAAGCTTTAAGAGTAAGCACATGACTGTCCAGGCTTCCATTCTCCTGCTGCCACAGAGGTCAACACTGTTCCAGATACTGGCCGCCTGCTCAGGCCAAGTCTCAGAACAATGCAAAGCACAGCCTCCGGCTTCCCACAGCAGGAATGCAGTTTGAGTGAGAAATAGATTACTGTTGTTTTAGGCCACTGAAAGTTTAGAATCAATACCAGTCAGTTACTGTGTAATAACCTGGACTATTCTGTTGGTCACAAGAGATACACAGTTGGGAAAGGTGGAAGCAAAATCATTATTATTTCTCATCAATTAAATTATCTTCCTAGAAAAATTTAAATGATTCGAAACAGTAACAATAAAAAAAAAGAACTCTATAAAGAATTTGGTGATACAACTATTTAAAAAAATACATTTATAAAGAGATGTAATTCTCATTTGCTTTATCAAAATCCAGGCAAAAACATGTAAAGAATTAAAAATCACTTCCACCAGCAACAAGATGTTAAATATGTTAAAATTAAAATGTACTTATCCAGAAAAAATTATGCTACTTATTAAGAACGTAAATCATGACCAGAATAAGTCCATTCTGTAGATAGAGTTATTGTGAAAAAGATATCCAAAATTCAGAGAAAATAATGTGTATATATAAACACAATATATTTACATAATATTTTTGATGAGTAAAAACTGATTCTTTAAGTTCATAAATACAGAGGAATCTTAAGAAAATCTTAAAAAGGAATTATGTAGAGAAACTTTCCCTATTATATTGTAAAATACTCTTTGAAGTTATTCTAATTGACAGATTACTAGAATAATCTGTTGTTTTATGAAAACAAGTAAATCATTGTTGTAAAATGAGGATATGTTATTTCACAAGTGTGGCATGTTCAATAAGTGATAAAATTTGGATCATTCCATATATCTTATTAGGAGAGTTGGGCAATTGATTGGAAAATTGGAAGAAGTTAACTGTCCACCCTATGCTGTTTTTAAAAATGGAATCTTTATGCCATGTAAAAAACTTAAATTTCAGATAAATGTCCACATTTTTTACATGAAACTAAAAATATATTTGAATGAAAATATAGGAAAATGTTTCCAGAATCTCTGAGAAGAGTTGACTTTCTCTCCTGTTTTATTTAGAACAGCAAATTCACATGCTCCCATGAGGGAGAAGCAGAGAGCCTTGATTATATCAATCACAAGAAGGCGTCTGTGAAGAACAATGTAATGTACAGGAAAGGCTATGAGAAGTCTGTGCGAATTTTAATTTGCAAACAATGAAAAAGGGTTGGTATTTCCACTTTATAAAGTGCTTCTACAAATTAAATATTTGAAAGACAAGAGCGGAGCGCCCTGAAAAAGAAACCAGAAATGCAAAAAGAAGGAGGAGGAAAACTGGAAGTAGAAACAGAAAAAAAGAAAATATGTTCTGTTAGAGTGGTAATCAGGAACATGCACTTCTCAATAAAGATGAGACCCTTTTTTTCCCATTTATCAGATTGGCCAGGAATAAAAAGCTCCATAAAACATCAAGTGCTGTCAGGGTGGGAGGCCCTGTAACATATTATTTGTAAGAATGCAACTACCTGCGATCTTTTGAAGTGGAATTTTAATTTAACACTTTAAATATATATATATCCTTTGCGTAAGCATCTTTACTTTTATAAATCTAGCTTCATTAGAGAGAGCTATCTGTGTAAGAGTGTTCACACCTATATTTTGTTTATCTGTGGAAGAACAATAAAATAAATTAGAGTACAAATACAATATTGGACAACTGTGTGGTCATTAAAAGGAACTGTGTAGATCTGCTGCTGCTAAGCTGGTAGGATTGTAACAACTTAATATCAAATCTAAAAAGTAAACATCACAGTTGTAAGTTTTCATTTTCATAAATATATATATATATATAAGAGTGTGTACAATACATAGACATATATTTCAGTAAATGTAGGGAAACTAGAAAGCTACATTCCAAAACCTGCAGTAATTCCTCTGGCTGGGTAGCACTGGATAATAGAGAATGAGGAGGTTTGGCTTTTTATCCCTTTTTATTAAAACTCACTTTATTGAAGTATGATTGACATGTTAAAACCCATATATATTCAATGTACAAAACTTTGTGAGTTTGGAGATAAGTATACAACTATGAAACCATAACCACAATTTAGGTCATAAACTTATCACCCAAAAGTTTCCTTCCCCCTGCCCTATTTATTATTATTGGATTTTTGGCCTTTTGCCTCTTATTTTGTTAAAGAGTAATAGGATCCTGGGTAGTATCCCCTTTATGTTTAAAAGTTTCTGAAAAGAAAGTACGAAGATTTTGGAGAAAGATGTTTGGATAGAAATATAATATGCTAACAGAGAAAAGGGAAGCAGGAGATGATTCAGAAATAGGGGCATGACCACCAGTTCTCACATCCCCCCTCCTGTGGCAATATCCTTTCTGGGTCAGTTTCCTCTCTCTCTCTCTCTCTCTCTCTCTCTCTCTCATTTTCTCTCTCTCTCCTTGGGACTTATGTAATCCGTCATTTCCTCAGAACCTTCTTCGGAACCGGTTAATTTTGGTTTGTCAAATACTCTGGAGCTAAGGTGTTGATGGATAACAAATGTGATGTGAACACATCAGAGAAATTCACTTTTTAGCTGGAGACTAGGAACTCCAGTGTGGAGGTTGGCAGTGCAATTCTATCCAGCGCGAGGGTCAGTGGTTAGGGAGCCTTTCTTGATGTTTTCACGCTCCGTGCATAAGGATGATTTCCTATTCCACTCATTCAGGAGGCCGGCCTTGGCGCAGGATACAGAGGCTACTGAACCAAATATCCTGGGACATGAAGGGTCAGGGAAAGTTTGTGGTTTAGGGAGAGAAATATGGGTAACAACAGATTATCAGGCAAATGGGAAAGAAGTAGTGCAGCTAAGAAATAGTATGCGAAATGTGAGTTTTTTTCAGTCACGCCTGGAGCGTGAAATGTTGTGTTAACATTTCCCTGCAGACGCTCTGACGGGGCGCAGGCAAATGCAGGGCATGCAAATAGACAACAGGGTGTCGCTGAGCTGGCAGCGATTTGCATGCCAGGGGAGAGGGAAGAAATGATCTTTGCGGGGACTCAGGGGGACCAAGATGTTTGCTGGCCACTGGGCTTATACATGAGTCCAGGGAGAGGGGTTTGGGGGGATCTCTGATCTCAACTGGGTGGCTTTCCACGTCGGCGTGGCCCAGCCTTCTGGAGTAGGAGCCGACTCTTAGGAGAACCTCCTTGAGAAGATGCCCTTCTCCTTCACGTCCATCTCCCTGGTTGCCTTTTGCCTGGACTTGTTGACTGCAATGCTGCAGAAGGGCTTCACAGTCACGGTGCTGGGCGGGGAGTGGGTGCGGGCCGGGCGCTGCCCGCAGGCGACACCATCGTGGCCTGCATTGCCACCTCCCGGTTGGGCCTGCACGGGACTGCTATGCTGAATGGCCTCCTGGGCAGCTTTGATTTTTGTGGCAAATGTCACTTTTTCGTTAACGTCGTCTGGGACTTTTTCAACATTCTCAGTTCCTGGCTTGCGGCCTTGTACTGCGCGAAGATCCCATCCTCGCACCCCACCTTCTTCTGGCCGACGTGGACGGCTTCTCGGCCCGGGCACAGGCTGCTGCTGGCTCCCTGGTCCCCTGCGGCCTCTCCGTCCGTCATCTCCTCAACTGTTGGAAGTCTAAAGCTGGCTCAGCGGATGGCCTCCCTGAAGTCCTGTGGGAATGGCACCCTAACCTATAAATTAGAGATGATCCAGAAGAGCCATTTTATCCTTCAGGAAAAGATCAGACCGTGCCTTCCGTTCCTGCTGTTCCTGACCCCCACCTGCTCATGTTCTCCCCGGCCGGCACCGGGGGCGGATGCGGGACAGCGGGTGGGACGCCAGCCCCCAGGCCCACACCGCGGCGCTGAGGTCACTCACCTTCACCCTCGTCTTCTATGTCATGTATTTCCCGTCCTTGAACATTTCTTGGGTGAAAATTGAAACCTTCACTAATTCCTGGCAGTGGGGCTGGGCAGTGGCCATCTACAGGCCCCTCTGTCCCTCCGCCTTCCTGGGGCTCAGCAGCCCCAAGCCGAGGAAGGCCCAGCCCGGAGGCCGCGGCCTCACCAGGCTCTGGAAGGCCCCGGGGCACACGGCGGTTCCTCGCCCCTTTTCAGTCCTGATCCCGCGAGTGGCAAGAAGGCACAAGTTCAGGACTGTCTTTCTGGTTTCATTGTCCGCATTCCTTCCCACGAATTCTTTGTCCATCCCTCCCAGGCTCCCAAATCACCCCGGCCCCAGCTGCCGGCCTCAGGTCCTCACAGGCCCCTTGGGATCTGTCCGTCAGCACCCGCGCCTTATTCCCCAAGCAGCCTTTTGGTCTTTACTCCACTCACGGGAACCTGCCACTGCTGTCAGCTGTCTCTGTGGCCAAACCGAAGTTCGTGTGTTCGTAGTGGCACAGATTGTCCCGCACCACAAGCCTTGTGACACCACCTCCTCTCCCGTCCTGTGGCTCTGCTCTCAGCTCAGTCCCTCCGCTGTCAGCCTCTTCCCCACCCTCCCCTCCGCCTTGTCCTTTGGGCCCCCTGCACGTCCCTCTTTCCTTTCTCTGCCTGTCCTTTGTGTCCTGCTTAAGACTCTGCCCACGGGGAGCTTTCTCAGCTTGATTCCACAGGAAGCTGAGGGCGCGCGTGAGTTTTGTGCCACAACGGGCCTCCCGACTTCCTGTGTTCACTGTGTATTGGAGGACCTGTCTGACCTGGAAATACTTGCAGGTTTTGGCCAAGAGAAGATAGATGGAAAACGAGGGAAATTCTCTACACGTCCTGATTTTGATAATCCTCCTCTTCCTGTTCCTGCACCCAGGTGGGAGATCCTGGCTG
This sequence comes from Perodicticus potto, assembly GCA_963574655.1. Classification (NCBI taxonomy): domain Eukaryota; kingdom Metazoa; phylum Chordata; class Mammalia; order Primates; family Lorisidae; genus Perodicticus; species Perodicticus potto. The sequence continues at coordinate 25,145 of CAUYRH010104597.1, forward strand.
CTACCTGCCCTGGGTGGTATTACCCAAACTGAGGTGATTGCATCCCAGGGCTTATGCAAGATGGGTCACTAGGTGTGGGAAGAAAAGTGTGGCAACTTCAATTTCCATTTATTTTTATACCCTCTTTTTAATTCCTATGTTTTGTGTATTTTACGATGTACACAATGTATTTGTAAACAATAGGCACCTAAATAAAATAACTTTGCATATGATAAAAAAATAGAAGCACAACAAAGTATTGTGCATGACCGAATGCATAGGCAATGGTGGTCCTGTAAGGTTTTAATGGAACTAGAATATTCTTATCACCTAGTTGCGTTGCAGCCATCCTAAGGTCATAACATAACACATTCCTCACATGGTCCTGGAGATGCTCATGTAAACAAACCCACTGTGCTGCCAGTGATGTAAATTACAGCACTTACAATTATGTACAGCACATAATACTTGATAATAAATGACTATGTATTTACTGAACTTTCTACTGTTCTCTGAAAATGTAATCCTTCTACTTATAAAGAAAACATCTAACTGTAAAACAGCCCCAGGTAGGCTTTTGACGAGATGTTCTAGAAGAAGGCACTGTTGTCATAGGAGCTGGCAGTGCCGTATTATTGCCTGCCCCAGAAGACCTTCCAGGGAGGCAAGATGTGAAGTGGAGGACAGTGACCCTGATGCCCCCGACCCTGTGGAGGACGAGGATGAGGAGTGTGTTTGTGTCTTAGTTCTTAATGAAAATAGTTTAAAAAGTTAAAAAAAGAAAAGTAAAAGTCAAAAAAATCTTACAAGGGTATGAAGAAAGAAAATGTTTTTGTTCAGTCGTGTGATGTATTTGTGTTTTATTCTAGGTGTTATAAAATAGCCTAAGAGTTTAAAAAAATTAAGTTTATAAAGGAAAAAAAGTTACAGAAAGCTCAGGTTAATTTATGATTGAAGAAAGGAATTTTTTAAACAAATTTAATTTGGTCTAAAGGTACAGGGCTTATAAAGTCTACAGTAGCACACAGCATGTCCTAGGCCTTCACATTCACCTACCCAGGGCAATTTCTAGTCCCACAAGCTCCATTCATGCTAAATGCCCTATACAGGTGTCCAGGGGCACCACTTTCTATCTTTTATAGCATATTTTACTAGCATATTTTAATGTACAAAACCCTTACATTTGGAGATAGGTATACACCTGTAAAACCATCACTATAATTTATATCATAAACCTATCACCTTCAAAAATTTCCCTCTGACTCTTTATTACTTTTTTTTCTTGGTGGGGGGAATGCTTGCTTCTTATTTTGCTAAAATTTTGTAGGATTATGGGTGGTTTACCCTTTGTGTGTAAAATGTTCTGAAAAGAAAGTACAAAGAATTTTGGAGAAGAACCTTTTCTATATTTATATACTTTTAGATACACAAATAATAACCACTGCACTCCAGTTGTCCACCATATTCAGTCAAGAACTTGCTATCCAGGTGGTAACCTGGGAGCCGTAGGCAGTGCCATATAGCTTAGGTGTGCAGAAGGCTAGACTTAATACACTCTCTGACATTCACATAACAAAATACCCAATGATTTATTGCATTACAGAATGGCTGACTGTAGTAGTAAAAAAGTAAAAACTATATAGATCCAAAAACTATCATCTAAATTCTCCAGGCCAAACACCTTTTTAGAACTCAGATTTTTTTTTTTTTTTAATTTTCCAAAGGTAATAGGGTATGTTTACCTCAGAGGCCTAAGTGAAGTTGGGGCCAATAGTTCATAGTCAAACACATCTTTATGTCCATGGGGGAGGGGGGGGAAAGCATCTGTTCACAGTGAGTGAGATAAATAAGGATGAGAAATAGTCACATAGCTTGAGTTTTGCTCCAAAAGCATTTTCTGAAAATTTATTTTTGTTCCCAGAGTTTCTCAGTTTTGAAATTTTGAAAAAGAGAATCAAACATTTTAAATAAAACAACATGTAATGACCATGGTGTTTAAAAGAAAGATGATAAGACATAAATAAGAGAAAAAAAGGGAAAGGAAAGAAAAAAAGAGAGGAGAGAAGAGGAGAGAGAAGAAGGGGGGGCACTGAACAGTGAAGAAAAAGAAATTGAATGGAGCGAAGCAGAGAGGGAGGATGACAAAGGAGAGCAGAAGATGACAGCACTGTCATTCTTGGGAAGTGAATTACGGCCTCAAATAAAGAAACAGCTCTCATAAATGTATCATCTGGAAGAATTTTGCAAAATGCACTAGGAATACCAGAAACTAAAGTGAGGCGTAACCACTAGGAGGTTTGTACTAATGTTTGACGTGAAATTATCAGAAACCAAAGATGGGAGCACTGGGAGTTGAGAGAAAATTGTGAATTTGCAGAACTTCACCATATGCTTCAAGTTTTTATCTGTATTAAAGTGGCATTGCAATGTTCCATAGCAACTTTGAGTTATAATAACATGTCCTGTCTTTCAATGGCTCTATTGCAATATCGCATGGCACCTTCTCCTCTTTAATTAGCTCCTGAGCTGAGGACAGCTCGGCAGCAACTCACCCAGGAGGCCCGTGGGCAGCCCACTCTCAGCCACGCACCCCAGCGGATCCCAGCGGATGCCACTCACAGATGGCCAATTTCTCCCACAAGTGTGGCTATGTCAGTCATCAGTAAATTAAGCCCAGAGATTCTGCTCACAAAACCTTTGTCCCGAAGTGACTTGTCCAGGAACACACAAGTACAAGATCAGTTAACAGAACTTTCAGCTCTTGGCAAGGTTGACCCGACCCCTTTCACAAAAGATAACCCCTTTTATTCAAAATAAGAATATGAACAATGGGAAAAGTTCTCTAACATAACTCAGAGAGTTCCAGGAAGTGCTGTTTTAAAAAATTCCATTTCTTAATATTTTACTTTGTCTTATCTCATGTTTTTAAGGGGTCTCTTTTAAGTCAGCAATATGAAAGCAAACCCATCCAGTGCAGCTAGCACTAACTTACAAGTCACCGACTACAGACTTGGAGATTACTGCATGGAGAGACAGACACCTCCTGTTACGTCAGGGAAGCAAGCATAAAAGCATAAAACACGAGCTCCACGTATAAAAGATAGCAAGAAAAAAGAGTTGACACTTCACTACCAACGCTCCAAATTCACCCTTTGATTCAGCATTGCCGAGAGGTGACTTGGTATTTAACAGTGTTTTGGAAAAAGATTAGAGGCTGATTAAACAATTCAAATGGAAATGGCAAGGTAGACAACACTTCATCTATTACTCATTCTTTTATAGTCTAAGTATTTCCAGATTTGTAGAACATTCTGTGATTTTTTCCCCTACATTGTAGAAGATCTGAAAAACCTTAACAGAATCACAGTTGCAAATAAAGTTTGCGTGCAACCATAATAATATCGTTTTGTTAGCTTAAGACAATCTTTTAAGAACTCTATGTTATAGTTGCTATTTTTCTTTTGTTTCAAGTTTTTGAGTAAACAAACATATTGCATGCATAAGAGACGACTAGACAGAAGCCATTGTGTTGTGGGTGCACCAGGAGACAATTCTACCATTCAATCTCCTGCCTATTTAATTCCACACAGGGTCTTATGAACCTATTCCTACTTGACACTCTTTCAAAATCTTACAAAGAGTGAAGTACTAAAAAAAAAAAAGTAATCACTTTGCTGAGAATTTAAATTGTGCTATCATTTGGACAGAAGGCTCAAGGCCATCTTTTCTTCTCTTCAAGTTTCTCTATGTCTTTTGTTAGGGAAAGTTACCACAATGTGTCATAGTCATAGCTTCAGGAACAAAGGTATCTTGCAGGTCTTCATAAAGAGATAATTAGTAAAAACTCAAGTTGCAAGTTACAAAACCATCTGGAGGGAGGAACAAGGTGATCGTGTGTGGGGGGCAACTTGGGGTATTACATACAGGGCTCCCAGCAGGCCTTACTCCGACTTATTTAAAGGTGGCATTTGAACAAAGACTTCAAGATGTAAGGGAGGGGAAGTTAACCAGACAGCAGCTGAGGGAAAGGCCCTCAGAAAAATACATGCCTCTCTTTTTTTGAGAGAACAGCAAACTGGTCTCTGTGACTAGAATATATTTATTGATCAAGAAGGAAGAGAAAAGAGGCGGAGCGGTGATGGGAGAGCAACCAGATGGGACCTGATAGGTAGATGCAAAGACTTGGGCTTTCATTATGGATCAAGCCAGAAGAGCCACTGCTGGGTTTGAGAAGAGGAGGAGGGGGAAGATCTGACCTTAAGTTTTACAAGAAATCACTCTGGCAATTGTGTTGTGATCAGGCCGGAGTCAAGCACGGGGTCTGCTGTTCTTTCATGATTTGCATTGGAAACTAAAAATATTCTTAAGATAGGTTCCTCTTTTTTTTGGTTCATCTCACTCCAGGGTTGGTCAGAAGTGAAAAAAGTCAGGTTTCCTATTCATGTTTGATGTAACCAGACTAAAGTTTTTACTTTGATTAAACATAGCTTGTTGAAAAGGAATTCAAGATATTGAGCTTTTATCTTTTTATGCTTTTATTGAAGTTTTATTGGATGTGAAAATTAAAACTCCATATGTTTTATTTCTTTAACATATTTCATTGTGAACAAGAGAATTGCATAACATATTGATGTACCATGAATTGTAATAAACCTCTCTTTGATTGCACATTATTTATACTAACTATAGACAGTATTGCTCATGAGTTGTTCCATATGAAAATATAAAATATAACAAGTTCATTTTTTTTTTTTGAGAGAGAGAGAGAGAGATAGAGTCTCAGTTTGTGGCCCTTGAGAGTGCCGTGGCATCATAGGTCTCAGGAACCTCAAACTCTTGGGCTCAAGTAATTCTCTGGCCTCAGCCTCCCAAGTAGCTGGGTCCACAGGCACCTACCACAACACCCGGCCATTAGAGAAGGGGTCTCTCTCTTGCTCAGGCTGGTCTTGAACTGCTGAGCTCAAGCAATCCACCCGCCTCAGCCTCTCACGGTGCTACGATTATAGGCGTGAGCCATTGCACTGCCCTAATAAGTTCATTTTTGTAGAGTCAGATGTTCATTTCTCTTTCTACACTTCTGATGATTCTTGAAATTGAACTCTTGGTTTTTACTACCATTTATATGTTGAGCACGCTCTAAACAATATTCTAAATCCAGATTCACATTTCAAGTGCCCACTAAGCATCTCCACTACACAGTGTCTACACAAGGACGCTGTATTTAGAACTAAATTTAGCACTTCCCACTCCCAAAACTACTCCACCTTATCCCCCATTGAGTCTATCTCTTTTCTCTTCCTCATTACCAGCTAACTTGAGAAATCCTAGAAATGACTGTGTAAGCTGCTATCAAATATCTATAGCTAGTTATCTGCACACAAGTCTAAATACAATTTCTCTCTGTCCCCATCCTTATTAGTTAGTTTAATACATCAACTTTACCTAGATAGACAAATTTAAGAGCTCTCTCAAAGAGATCCAAAGCTGTCCCTCACACTTACTTAAAAAAAAAAAAAAGAAGCAATCTTTGGCCTCTTTCCTCATCTGCACAACAGAGATAAAATATAAACCTTATAGAAACTTTATCAAAAACAATTTTCATTGTGCTTTGTAACTAGTAAAAGCTCAACAAAAGTTTCTATAAGAATATTTATTATTAATTATATTTTAAATAAAAAATGATTTGAAACACTTGAATTCAAATTTGTCCTCATATACTTATAGCCAACATCATACTTAATAGTCAGATGTTTAAAACTTTGCCTTTAGCCTAGTGCAGTGGCTCATGCCTGTAGCAATAGCACTTTAGAAGGCTAAGGCTGGAGGATCACTTGAGGCCAAGAGTTCAAGACCAGCCTCAGCAACATAGTGAGACCCTGTCTGTCCCTACAAAAGTAGAAAACAAATTTTTCTTTGGATTCTAGAAGTAAAAATTATTTTTTTAACTTTACAAAATTAAATTATATCACCGTTTTAGTAAACAAGTACAATCTTTTAGAACTTCCAATTAAATCACTGCTTGTCTCCACTCTTATTAAAAGTTCTTAATCTTAGGAGAAAGAATAGATGACAAATAAACTATTTGTTTTTTAAATAATTATTACATCAAACATTCTACTTTTAACATTTATCACAGTAATATTTCTCTCCTGAAAATATAACTATTAACATATGTACAAAATGGTCAGCCATTTAATAAAATATTAAATAATGAGTATATATCACACAATCTCTGCTATCTTTATGGATATTATTGAATGCACTGGTATTTTCCATCCTTCAAGACTTTCTCTGGAATTGCCTGGGGGATTGGAGCTGTAGTAAGGAACTGTAATTCCTCATCATATTCATGGTAAATAAGCTAAGGGACAAAGAATGCCATATGAAGAATCAGTGTAGGGTAGTGGCTAAGAATTTAGACTTCTAAGTTAAAATGGCTTTACCATTTACTAACTGGGTGATCCCAGACAAGTAATTCAATCTTTGTGTCTGATGAAGTGACCTAATGACAAAATGATAGTGAATATTAAAAGAAGAAACATTCTCAAATCCCCTAGAACAATGCCTTGCACTTAATAAATAATTGACAAATGTTCAATATTTTTATCATGCTTGGAAGAAACACAGAGGATACTAACCTAGTAAAGACTATGATTCCTGCAGTTAAATAGTAAAGCCATATATACATGGCTCTCAAATTTGTTCATCTCAGTATTTACCAAAATTGCTTCATTACCTTTTCAACAATACCTTTAAACATGACAAGTCATTGGTGTTCCTTGAACTAAAATTTTAAAGATGCTGTGTAAACATGGATGAGATTTTGGGTCCAGAAAAACAGGTTATCAAACTCTGGCATAACTACTTATACTTGTACCTCTCAGCAAGTTGAACTTTTCTTATCTGTTGATTCTTACTAAATACAAAAATAACCCAGAGAACTGGTGTAAGTCCCATATGGTAAAATACATACAACATCTCAGTAAAGAGCCTATAGCATAGTATCTATTAATACTTTTTTTCTTCCATCTTTCCTATCTTCATTCACTCCTTTAGAAGTATTCATAGAAGAATGATCACCAACATGCCAGAATGGAGGGTTTCAAGCATTTAATAAGCTAAGGGTCCCTTCCAGCTATGACATACTGGGAACTCATGCTTCTAATTCCAGAAGTAAGTAGGTGGGAAAGAGTGATCCACAGACCTGCACACCAGATGCCAGCCAGCACTGGAGATTTTATACAAACTTTGCTTATGATAAAGCACAGTTGAAAACAGGGATTTAGATAACCACCAAATCCTACCTTTCTGATCACATCTTATACTCTAACAGTCCTGAGGAGAGAGATCAGGATCTTCTTGCTTCTTGCTCTGATGATAATCATGGTTGGGGCCAAGGACATTTTGTTGACCAAAGGACTATAGATATAAGTAAGCCTATGTGAAGAATGCTGTCCCTTCAAGAGGGTAGAGTTCTAGTACCTTAGAAGGAAGTAGCACTTGAGGCAAGCATCTAGCATCTCTGTCCCAGCTCCTTTGTGCTTCTTCGGGTTTCTGTCTTTCTAGCGAGACTCTCTTTCTAGCCTGGCTTTTCTACACAGCTGGGATGTGAAAAGCTGAGATGCAGAGTGAGCTCAGAAGAGATACGAAGAGCTCCATTTGAAGAAATTCAGTTTTATATAAAATGCATCTCTGTCAAAGCAAGAAGAGTTTTCTACATGGTCCAGCCAAGTTTTTCAGGAAACGAAGTTGGGTCATGGGTCATGTCTCATCTAGCAATGGATCATTAAGTGTTACTATTTCCTTGTTTTGTCTGTGTTCATATCTTTTAACTTTGGGACTGTACAATGTAGCATATGGCTGGTCAAAGATAGGAAGTTCACATTATTCAGAGGTTGTGTGTCTCAGATTCTGTGTACCCTCTTCCTTCTTTATAGTTCCAATATACTTTAACTGAGAAAATGGAGTTTTGGTAATATGCAACGTTGTCTAATCATGGCAATACATATATGGCTTTCTTGCTTCCTCAACTCAAGATATTAAAATCAGAAATACAAAAAAAGGAGGAAATGATAATCAAATTTAAGAATTTTGTGGTTTAATTCTAGTGCTGCCTTTGCATTTTCCTGAACCTGTTTGGATGCCAGCTCTGCAGTGAGGTATTTGTCTAACACAAGGCTTTAGAGAACAGATGCAAAAGAGATTAGACTTTGCCTTAAAACAACTTTCCATTTGCATTTTGGGATTAAAAAGTGAGAGGATTAAACTGTGCTATTGGCCTGTGTAATACCCATTTGGTTTCTCTTGAGATTTTCATTTGTTCTCCCTAATGCACTGTGATCTTCACTAGTTCAATAAATGGTTAGTCTTATTGTCTATCAGTGTGAGTCCTGTCTGAAGCACACTGTAGTCCATATGACAAGAGTGATGCTTAAATAATGCAAACACTGATTCTTCTCATTACAAAGCCCTCCAGTGGGCTGGTTGATTTCAGAATTGCATTATGTGTATTCTTTCTATTTTATATGAGACATTCATTTTGATAACTCATAGTCCACATTTTCATTGGAAACTTAGTGGGATTATTTCAGCTATCCACGTCCATACTTACAAAACTAGAATAGGAACAACACCAGACAAATTAGTCTGCATAGCTAATCATTATTTTATAACCAAAGTACTGAAAACTTCTACTAAAGAAAAAGGCTAATCAAGGATAAACTAGTAAATATGCCCCTTGAATGCCACTTCTTGAAAATAAGTATACATACAGTTTATTCTTGTAATAAAATCATACTACAGCTAAGATAGTAGAGCACTTTTTTTAATTATCCAGCATCCTTGCTTTTCTTCTAGCAAGACAACCTTGATGTTGTCACTTAATACTGATGAGTCTCATTTTCTTTATCTATAAAGTGAGAAATTAATTGGCTTAGATGATCTATAAGGTCCTTTTCAGGTCTGTGAGTGTGACTCTTAATGTATATGTTCTGTTATAATTAAATACAAAATATAAATAAAAAGTTATCATGAGTAGCTATAATTAGTAGTACTTTTGTATTACTACTTTAAATTTTGTTTAATGTTTACTTTTCCAGCATCTATAATTACTGTAAATATCAAAAATTAATCATTACCATCCTCACATTGACATTCTCACATGGTAAAGCTCAAAAGCCTGGCCATAGTGACATACAGCCATTCTGGCAAATTTGCCCACTGACTCAGCCCCCTTCTCCTAGGGCTTTGTAAATACTATTCCTTCTTCATGGGTCACTCCCCTCAGGCCCCACCCCGACTTTGCCCCTTCTGGCTGGATCTGACCCTCCTCTAGGACCCCTTACTAGCACAGCACTCAAAATTTACTCCTGCTATTGTACGCCTGCTACGTGTCTGTCTCCCATTGTACTGTCAATTTCATGAAAATTTTGTCCTTTTACCTACCAATGTTCAGCACAAGCCTACTAAGTAAATGCTGCTAGGTGTCTGGCAGAGATAACTGAGAAACCAGGGAGTGAGCAGGTACATATCAGGATATAAAGATGCAAAACAATAACAGGAGAGCAAAGTTGATTAAAATACTTGAAGACCAAAAGCTGAGATATGTTTCTGTATGTCCACCAACACCTGAGAAATGGGCCATAAACAATCAAATCTGATATTTATCATTGCCTGGGAAATAGTTTTCAGATCAGAAGGAGGGAGGGGCTCAGGGAACATTACTCACCTCTGAACAGTTTTGAAGAAACCAAAGCAAAAACCATTAGAGGCTATGCTGTCCTATGAGCTAACCACATGTTTAGATGCTCAATGTTCAGGGCAGGAGGGAGAAGGAAATGTTTGTTTGGGTGACTATGGTTTGCTACTTTCTAAAAAAAATATTTTCAGAAGTGATAACTTTTTAAAACGGAGATAAATAATTACCTCATCATCTCACTGATATGTTAATGGATATAAAAGAATATAGCACAGAATCAGTAACAAAGCAACTAGCCAAAAGGAGTATTTTTAGAATTGAAAAGTAAAAGCTTAAATTAAGCCAAATACCCTGGGCTAATTGTATTTTATGGTATGGAATTATGACAACCAAAGTATATCTATTCCTGTGTTTTATTAGGGAAAGACATGGGCAGCAGGTAGTTGAAAGAGGGTGGATAGGTGTGCCACAGATGAGTCAAAGCAGGGAGAAAATAGACAAATGTCAATTTCTTTGCAGTTTTAACAAGGACCGGTTCATCTAAATATTCATCTCTGGAAAAAAAAGAGGCAAGATGGCCAACTGAAACCAGCTTTTCACAGAGGCTCCCATCCAGAAGGAAAGTTAAAAGACAGAAGTTTAGCAAGTAAGCTGATGGTTTGGAGCTGAGCCAAGAGAGAAGGTTGAAGAATGCACATCAACCCTGCTGAGGCGAGCTGCGACCCCAAGGAAACAAACAAAATCCATTGCCAAGCAGATGGGAGTCCCCTCCGCCATGAGAACAGCTCACAATATATGCTATACAAACAAGCGAGCAGAGTTCAGAACCCCTCCTATTTTACCCCATGGGCGAGACCCTCTATAAACCAGAACTCCTTCCCTAGAGAGGACTTACGAATGTGCCAAGGCACTCTCCTGCCAGGCATAAAACTGTATATATTCTCTACCTGGAATTCTGAACTCCCAGCACTCCCCTCCACTCTCACCCTGAAGTCTGGAAGCCTGTCCCCGATGGAGTCCAGATTCTTGGGCATTTTCTCTAGAGGTGTGGACAGGGCATGGGCTGTTACTGGTCTGTGCTTTTTCTGCTGCACAGGGGTGAGGAAGAGATGGTGGACTGCGGGAGAGGGAAAGGCAGTACCCCACAGCACAGAGCAGCAGCAGCGGCAGGAACAATAGGGCTCACACCCCTGGGGATATTTTGGAGAGACACTCCCTGCCTCTCTGGCCAACCACAAGAGGCTGGGCATCTTCTCCCATGGCAGCCACTGGTGGAACAGATCTATGACAGAAACACAGACCCCATGAGAAAAGGGTATGCCTGAAGTGGTACCTGCTTAGGCAGGGCAGGGCTGGAGACTAGAATATGTGCATGCAGAGACTGCATACTCCCAGGGTGGGGCTGAGCCAGAAGGACTGCTTTAGTGAGCCTAAAAAGCACCCAGTCCCCAGGGGATCATAGCTGAGACAAGGGCAGGTGGCAGAGGCTGGAACTGACAGCTGAGTGTGAGCTCTAACCATGGCCACCCCAACACAGACTGCAACCGAGACAGACATGCCAGCTCTGGGCAGCAGCACAGACCCAGGATGAGTCACAGTTTCTCTGAACTCAAACACCATCTGGTCCACAGAGGAATATAGCCAGGACAGAAACAAATCCTGAAAAATTGTTCTGTTCTGTTAGCAACATCAGGGGTGGGGCTGGAACTGAGTAAACTGGCCCAACATTCATTAGGCACCCGAGGTTGTCAGGCCTCAGCTCCCCCTGCTGGATAGTGGCAGACAGTAGTGACCTGGCTGATGGGACATAGATCTCCCCGTGACACAGGCAGGCGCAAACCCCTAGAGCATCTGCTCATTGGAGGGAACTGGGTCCCAGACCTGCAGGGTTACAGTGACTGAGGGTGACAAAGGTGCAAGGTGAGGAAGGAGGCATCAACCTTCCCAGACTAATTCATTTGCTGGGTGGGTCCTGACCTCACCGAGCACTGGAGCAAGTCATACTTGAGCTGCCAGCAGACTCCAGCTATCTAGTTGCTGGAGACATTTTGACCTCTCCCACCAGAGACCAATGCTGACTGGGACAATTGATTTGAACCTCTTGAACAGGGCTATTCAACCGAGAACTATCCAAAAACCGAGAACTATCCAAAGTGATACCCTGGGTGTGTGGTTGTGGGAAGGTTTGATTTTTCTTTTCCAGTTGTTGCCCATGGGGGAATGGGGTGACTTAATTACTGGTATTTCTCCATAGCTGAGACTTTAACCCAGAGTAACTGATTCACTAGGGTAGCACAGAGACCAGCTGAAAACAAGGCAGAGCCACTTAGCCCCATCACACCAAGTAAGTCCCCAGTATCTCAGGCCATAGCACTGTACAGGTCCTTTGCAAATCTCTAGGAGAAAAGGTACAGACACCAGTCTCAGCTCTTGGGCAAAGGGCTGGTTAATCACTACACCAGGAGCCTCCAACACAACTTCACCTATCTGCTCATCTAGCCGAATGGTGTAAAATAATCATGGGGTGGAGTCAGTGGAAAAACTCTGGTAACACGAATAACCAGAGTAGACCAACTCCCCCAAGGAAAAACATAGAGGACACAACAGAAGATCTTATTCATTAGCAAATGGCTACAATGTCAGAAATTGAATTGATAATTTGGATTGCAAATAAGATTAATAGAATGGAGGTAAAGCTGGAATTAGAAATTCAAAGAGCATTTCAAAAGTTGTCTCAAGAATTCAATGAATTCAAAGACAAAATCACCACAGATTTTGACACATTGAGACAAGAATTTGCAACCCTCAATGATCTGAGAAATATAGTGGAATCCCTCAATAACATAATGGAGCAGGCAGAAGAAACAATTTCTGACATTGAAGACAAAGCTTTTGAATACTCCCAAACTCTCATAGAGGAAAAGAAGTGGACAGCAAAAATGAATCATTCAATCAGGGAGCTCTGGGATAATTTGAAAAAAACTAATATTTACCTTATAGGAATTCCTGAAGGCAAAAATGTGGCTTCAAAAGGCACAGATGCTATTCCTCATGAGATAATGAAGGAGAACTTTCCAGACATGCCAAGAGATTCTGAAATTCAGATAGCAGACAGTTCCAGAACCCCAGCACAACTCAACCCAAATAAGACATCTCTTAGGCACATTATAATTAATTTCACCAAAGTTAAACTGAAGGAGAAAATTCTGAAAGCAGCCAGATGTAAGAAAACCATAACCTACAAGGGGAAGAACATTAGAGAGACTGCAGCTCTCTCTGCTGAAACCTTTCAAACTAGAAGAGGGTGGTCATCGACTTTTAATCTCCTAAAACAAAATAAATTTCAAACTAGGATCCTGTATCCAGCAAAACTGAGTTTCATTTATGATGGAGAAATTAAATACTTTAATGACATTCACATGTTGAAAAAAACTGCCATAACTAACCCAGCTGTCCAGGATATTCTTAGACCTATCCCCATACTGACCAGTGCAATCCTCCATCACAAAAGTAAACTCAGAAACTTTTGATAAAATTCCAACTTCCACAGTGGTGAAAGGATTAAAAATGTCCAATGGACTTTCAAAAAACTCGATACCCAAAATTCTCCCGAGCTTATCAAGATTTACAATTAATGTGAATGGCTGAACTTGACCTCTAAAGAGGCACAGGTTGGATGACTGGATACAAAAACTCAGGTCAGATATCTGCAGCATACAAGAATCTCATCTTACCTTAAAAGATAAATATAGACTCAGGGTGAAGGGATGGTCATCTATATTTCAGGCAAATGGAAATCAGAAAAAAAGAAGGTAATACAATTTTATTTGCAGATACAATAGGCTTTAAACCAACTAAAGTAATGAAAGATAAGGATAGTCACTTCATATTTGTTAAGGGCAACACTCAACATGATGAGATTTCAATTATTCACATTTATGCACCCAACCAGAATTCACCTCAATTTATAAGAGAGACTCTAACAGACATGAGCAACTTGATTTCCTCCAGTACCTTAATGGTCAGAGATTTTAACACTCTTTTGGCAGTGTTGGATAGATCCTCCAAAAAGAAGCTAAACAAAGAAATTTTAGACTTAAACCATTCAACATTTGGATTTAATAGACATCTACAGAACATTTCATCCTAACAAAACTGAATATACATTCTTCTCATCAGCCCATAGAACATACTCCAAAATTGA
>CAUYRH010104600.1:0-12244 GCA_963574655.1 Perodicticus potto
AGGCTTACTTGGGTGTGGAAGAAATAAAACTCTAAGATGTAAAACAAACAAAAAAACAAACAAAAAACATCAGTTTGTTTAAACCATGTAGAAATAAGTATGCAAAAAGTGTGCAAAACAAAACATATTTAAGTAGATAGACTATCTGAAATTCCAGATTGCTCAGTCATTTCATTATTCTGCTATGGCAGCCAAGTAATCCTTAACTTTAGTTGGAGTAAGCCTCCTAAATCCAGCTTCATTGCAGATTCCAACTTGTATGTTATCTTCTGTCATTTGCCCTTCAAAGCTTTCCTTTAGGGTTAAGATAGCTGTATGAATAGCATCTTCAAGTTCCAGATCTCCATTATATCTTTTCTCAAGGAAAGTTTTCACATTCACGTAGTTCTTTCCCATTGCTGTTGCTTTCCAGGCAAAGTATGCTCCAGATGGATCTGACTGAAATAAGTATGGTCATCCCTCACTCCAACCACAAATAAGTAAAGAAACTCCAAATGGACGGACACCACCTGACTGGGTATATTCCTGCATCACAGAAGCTACTCTCTGTACCAGCTGAGCTGTGGGAATGGGTTCTTGGTAAACAAGATAGTATTGCTGAGCTAGTTCTCAAGCTCTGTGCACAAGCACTCTGTAGTCTGGGCCCATGCCACTGTACACCAAACCTATATGCTTGGTAATTGGTTCCACTTTGTGTACACTTCGTTCATCATACGGAATGGATTTCTGTTTCTTCTCAGTTGCTAATGCCACACCATTTGCAGCTTTAATTCCCACTGAAGGGGCTCCTCCAGCTACAGCAGCCAATGCATATTCAATCTGAACAAGTTTACCAGATGGGCTGAATGTTGTTAGCGAAAAGCTGTACCCGTGCTCCGCCATCTTTACCCGGAGACCTGTGAATGCTATTATTATTAGCAGTAGTAATTTAGCACATGGAAGACCACTTTAGCATCTTAACAAGTTGGCATCTTAACAGGTAGCAGAGTCCCTTCTTCAGGAGGAAACTTCTCTGTTTGGGGAAATGCCCTGTGATGTCCCTTAAAGAGGAAGGATGTGAGAGGATGGGGCACTGTTTGGTCTGAAGCATGAGCAGGCATTTGTGGTTCTGTGTCTGGGAGAGAAGTGTGGAGAGTGGGACAAGGGAGGGCACACAGAGGAAAGGTGCTGAGACAGGTATGGGAAAGGCATGGGAAACCCACTGTGGGGTGCTTGGGCCAGTGTCCCCACGGGGAAGGCGCCTGCTCCACCTTGATCTTGTTCACCTTCCTCAACATAAGCGCTTCCTATCTTGGCCCACCTCCTGGACCTAGGAATGCCTATTGTGGTCATTGGTGCTTTGGGGTTAGATTCTGGTGGGAGGACGGTAGGTTGGAACGCTAGGCCTGAACACACCTTCATAACTGGCCTAAGTGATGGAAATCAGAGATCGCAGGGACAGCCTGGCCCTGGGGTCTCACCAAATCCAAATCTCAAGCCAGGCTCATGTAGCTCCCTCCTAGTCACCCTCTTTGGGGGATTAAACCAAGTTTATCCTGGGAGGAGGGGAGCACCCACCTGACATCTGGGTTCATTGGTGTATCTGAAGTAATAGTGATACCTACATTACTGAACCCCTGAACGTGCCAGGCTCTGAATCAAGAACTCTACACACATCCCTCCAGTAAGTCCTTATAACAATCCTTATGAAAATCAAATCCAGAGTTTAAGAGACCTGTCAATGAGGGGCCAGATTCAAGTGTTAGTGAAATGGTTTCAGAGCAGGCCCTGTTTAACCACTGCTGGGAGCTGCAGACAGTTCTGTGAATGGATGGCAGTCAGTGTTACAAACACAGAAAGCCAGAAACAGGTGCAAGGGTGAGATTTTTAGACATATCTATGTAAATTTTTGATACGATAACTATCAAAAAATTAGGTGCAACTGGAGCCAACTGGCTACTGGGAAAAACTCCAATTAGCATATATCATATGCTGAAATAAATCCCAGATGCTTATAAGATTTAAATGTAAGTGAATAAATAATCAGAAATGTGGAATAATTTGATCTTCACTTTGTAAGATTATTCTAAACATGTGTATGAAGACAAAAACCACGAAAGAAAAAAAATTGATGTATTTAACTAAATAAAATTTTGAAAATTCCATAAGGCAAAAATAACTAGCCAATTTGAAAGTCTAATACTAAAAGGGTCAAACTAGTTACAATACAGATGGCAAAGAGCCAAGAACCCTTGAAAATTAATAAGAGCAAAGATGAAAAGGGAAGAGATAGGGAAAGGCAGTCCAATAACTATGTGGCTAATAAATGTATAAAAATATTCACCTTTGCTAATAATAAAATAGGTTCAGATTAAAATAATCCTTTCTTCTATCACTATCTTATCCATTTTGTGCTTTTATAACAGAACACCACAGAATGAGTAATTATAACAAAGAACAGACACTTATTTCTCATGGTTCTAGAGGACAGTAAGTTCAATACCAAGGTGCTGGCACCTTGTTTGTCTATTAAAAAACACATGTAGAACAATCAAAATAACAAAAAAAGCAATTTTACAGGATGTAGGCATAGCTGTCTTTAGAGGGAAATTCATGACTTTAAGCAATGTTACTTTCAAAAAGAAAAGCGCAACAAATTTTATGTATTAGAAAAAGAACAAAAACAAGCCAAAGGAAAAGGGTAAGACTCTCATAATAATCAAGATTAAAGTTGAAGTAAATAAATTAGCAAACAACACCAAAAACCCCAGTGGAAATAAAAAATATAATCAAGAGCTAGCTCTTTAAAAGGACTAATAAAATATGCAAACCTCTGTCAAATCCAATCAAGGAGAAAAAGAACACATAACGTGGAAGGGGGCATAACCACCAATTCAAAAAAGATTAACAGAGACAGTTTCATATTCAAACATTAGAAACATCTTAATGAAAATGGATAATTTTCAACAAATCCCTAAGCTCCTATGGGCCTCAAAATAGGCACCTCATTCATGTGACAGTAATCAGCCACCAAGGAAGCCCAGGCAGAAGGAACTCTCCTTCCTGTCAAAGTGTCCCAGGAGGCGGCTTTCCTTTCCTCATGACAAAATACAAATTAATTAAATAAATAAACTGAAAGGGAAACTTCCTTCAGTGGCTCAATCAAGCATGTAAGGATTGGCCTCAAAATGTTATTAAGACACATCAGGGCTGCTGGGTGAGATGGTATCATTTGACAGAGGTTGGGATTTTCCTCCAAGCCACAAAACCAGCTCAACCATTTCTGTAGGGCCTCTTAGGTCACGTGTGGCCTCTTTTGCTTGGTGAAGCTTCACACCTTGGAGGGTGCTTCTAGGCGAGGCTTGTGTATCTAGACACGCTCAATTTCTGGTCAAGTTCCAGCCTTTGAGACAGAGCCTTCTTCTCACAGATCTTGCTTTGAGGATCCCAATAAAACAGCTTCATGTTTTAATAGCCCTGTGCCCTGAGTGCCTTGTCATGTTTGTGGATAACAGTAAAAATTGAAGAGCATGTGCATTTCCTTGTACAGTCTTTGCTCTGACATTTGCTAACTTAATCTGGGTCCTCTGTAAACAGATGGACCCAGATTAAGTTACAGATGTTCATAATCATAATTGCAGCATGAGTCTTAAAGTATGTCTTTCTTAGCATCCATTTATAGGACACTATTGTAGACACCAAAACCCAGTGATGGTGATCACGTTACCTATGTAGACTACTGCCCACCACATCATACTTATTGGGAGAGAAATAATAATATGTCATAAACAATTTTTACTTAACAAACACTAATTTCAAAATACAGCACCAGAAAGGAAATCAGAGGGAAAACGTGAGTTAGGGAGACCATGTTTCATATCCTCCCCTAAATCCCCAAAGATCATTTAATTTCAGGGTATCCGAGTTAAGAACTTGGGTCTTTTCTATCCCCACATTTCAGCCCAGTCAAGGTCACCTGTGTGGGTGAGGGAGCTGACAGAGATGGTGAAGATATACCAAAGCTGTAGAAATCAAAGCTATGAAGACAGGCAGAAACCCATTTGAGTCTTCAGTGAATTAATACTAACCACCATCTAGAAAGCACACCCTGCAAGCACTGTGTAGGTTTCAGGGTTCTGTAGAGAAACAGAACCAAAAAGGTAAAGGTGTGTGGGGGCGGAGGGGCAAGGAATTGGCTCATGCAGTTATGGAGGCTGGCAAGTCCAAAATCTGCAAGTTAGACCAGTGGGCTGGGACCTAAAGAGGAGGTGATGTGGTAGCTCTAGTCCAACAAGAGGATGGAGGCAGTGGCCTCGGTGGCCCTCGGTCTGTTCATGCTAGTTAATAGTGAGGAAACTGGCACAGAGAGGGTGAGGAACTTGCCTGGACTCTCACTGCTGGTGAAACTGGAGTTTGACACCCAGACCAGCTGAATCCTGGGTCCAGGCTTTGAACCTCTGAACTCCACCAAGCACCTCAGATAAAGGATTATAGGAGCTCAATGGGAAGTGATAGGGAGGGACTGGAAGACTCAGGAAGGCTTCCTGGGAGAAGTGGCACTTAAAGAAAGTAACAGCTAAGAAGGATGGGGCATCTACTTCACTCAGGCTCCTGACCGGGGAGAATGTGGGCATCAGGAAGAACTAGAGAGGGCCTTATGGATGATGGCTCTGCAGAAGCTTTGGCAGGGAGGTGGGACCTGAATATAATGTGCATTGGTAACAGTGTGAAAAGTGAGCCAACTTGTGCAGGGCCTGTGACAGGCCTGAGAAGTCAGCAAACACTGGGAGTGCTGTCCCCACTGCCTCCATCACTGCTTGTTCCTTAGCCCCGGAACATGGGGGAATGTTTCTTCCTCCTGTGCTTTGGTGTCTGACACACTGACCCACATCACAAGCAATTGCACCATCTGTTCCAGCCTCCTTGGCAGGGCCTGTTGGCTTGATGGATGTCTTCACTGAGTCTTACACTTGGGTGGGCAGACAGGAGACCATCCAGGCCAGAGAGCTCTGTGCTTCTCAGTTAACTGAATGGCCCTTTCTACTGAGGTTTCCTCAGAGACTAGGCCCTGCTCTGGAGGCCTCCATTCTTCCTGTGTCTACTCCAGGAGAGACAATATCATTGTTGTTGATGTGTTGTGTCACCCCTAACCCCCAAGATGTTGATGTGTGTGTCACCCCTAACCCCCAAGACTCCTCAGGGAGGTGGCGGCTCCAGGAGAAGGTGACTCTTGATGGGATGGGTAAGATTGAAGCTGGTAAAGGAAATAAATAAATGGAGGGTACAGAGAACAAAGTGAGCAAGGTATCTATGTGGGCCAACAATCAGTTGCTCATTTATTCAATCAATAAGCTCTTCCTGCATGCCCACTGAGGCCAAGTGATTTATAGGAAGGAAAGTATGTCAGCTTGGCTTTAAGAGGTGGCAAAATAATGCTAGACCACTCTTCTTCTAGATGTTCCCCAGGGACCTCCACATGACCAAAACTGACCTCATTGTGTTCATCTTCTCCTTTATGGACTCCCTCTCCTCACTAATGACAACACCAGAAACCCAACTGCTTAAGCCAGTGAATGGGCCATATCTTGATTTCTTATTCCCTCACACCCAGTGCATCTACCCCTCCCATGGGGCTGCCCCTGTGAACAGCTGCTCACCATGGTTCTGACTAAGCTGTGATAAGGGCTCATCACCTCTAGCTTGGGCCTCTGCAGCAACCTCCTGGCTGGTATCTATTTTCACTTTGGCCTCCCTTTTGTCCATTCTCTGCACCATGACCAGAGGCATCAAATTGGTTGTGTTACTTCAAGACTTAAAGTCCTTTACTGGTTACCTGATTGCCCTCAGGACAAAGTATCCAAAGCCCGGTGCCGTGGACTAACTTATGTCCCTCCCTCAGATTCACATGTTGAAGCAATCAGCCCCAAAGTGGACTGTATTTGGAGACAATGTCTTCAGGAGGTAATGAAGGTTAAATGAGCTCAGAAGGGTGGGGCCCCAGTCTAGTGTTTTTAAAAGAGGAGGAGAGTCAGAGAGCTCTTTCTCTACCATGCGAAGACACAGTGAGAAGGCCACCATCAGTAAGCCAGGAGAGCCCTCACTACAAACCAAACTGGAACCTTGAGCTTAGACTTCCCAGCCTGCACAACTATGAGGAAATAAACATCTGTTGTTTAAGCTTCCTAATCTGAGGCATTTTGTCAGAGTGGCCAAGCAGATTAATACCCTCTGCGTGATCTGTCCCCTGCCATCTTTTTACAGTTTTTGTCTTGAAATCTATTTTATCTCATAGAAGTATAGCTACTCCTCTTCTTTTTTTCCTTTCCATTGCATGGAATATCTTTTTTCCATCCCTTTATTTCTTTTTTAGTTTATGTGCGTCTTTATAGGTGAAGTGTGTTTCTTGCAACAATGATGGTTAGTCTTGTTTTTTAGCCCATTTAGCTGCTCTGTGTGTTTTGATTGGAGAGTTTAGTCCATTCACATTTAATGTTATTATTAATAGATAAGGAATTACTTCTGCTATGTTGTTATTTGATTTTCAGTTGTTTTGTGGTCCTCTATTTTCTTATTTCCTTCTTATCTTCCTTTGAAAAATGATTTTCTGTGATATTATGTTTTAATTTCTTGCTTTTTATTTTTTGTGTATCCGTTGTAGGTTTTTTGATTTGAAGTTGCTGTGAGGCTTGCAAAAAACATTTTATAACCAATTGTTTTAAACATATGACATATCTGCTTAGAAATAAACAGATACACACAGAAACCTAACAGAAATTCTACCCTTTAACTCCCTCTCCTTCCACTCTTAATTTTTTGCTGTTTCATATCTTTTTATACGCTCTATCTCTCAAAAATCATTGTTATTTTTGATGGGTTTGTCAATAATCTTCCTACTCAAAAGATAAATGATTTATACACTATAATTACAGCAATAGAGTATTCTGTATTTATCTGCTTATTCTTACCAGTGAGTTGTATACCTTCCAAAGATTTCTTGTTGTTTGTTAACATCCTTTTCTTTCAGATAGAAAAACTCCTTTTAGCATTTCTTGTAGGACAGGTCTGGTGTTGATGAAATCTCTCAGGTTTTGTTTGTCTGGGAAACTGTTTATTTTTCCTTTATGTTTGAAGGATAATTTTGCAGAATATAATAAGCTAAGGCTATAGGTTTTTCCCTTTACCACTCTTAAGCACTTTAAATATGTCATGCCACTCTCTCCTGTCCTGTAAGGTTTCCACTGAGAAGTCTGCTGTCCAGTGTCTTGGGATTCCTTTATATGTTACTTGCTTCCCTTAGGACCTCTTCCTTCCTTAGGACCTTTGGAAGTTTGATTATTAAACTCTCAGGGTACCCTTGTTCGGGTTAAATATGCTTGGCATTCTGTGTTCTTCTGTACTTAAATATTAATATCTTTCTCTGAGTTTGGAAAGTTCTTTGTTATTATTTATTTGAATAAAATTTCTGCCCTAATCTCTTTCTCTGTCTCCTTTTTAAGGCCAATCATTCTTAGATTTGCCTTTTTGAAGCTTTTTTCTACATGTTGCAGGTGTGCTTTATTCTTATTTATTTATTTTTCCTTATTCTCTTCTGACTGTGTATTTTGAAATAGCCTGCCTGCAAGCTCACTAATTCTTTTTTTTTTTTTTTTTGAGACAGAACCTCAAGCTGTTACCCTGGATAGAGTGCCGTGGCATCACCGCTCACAGCAACCTCCAGCTCCTGGGCTCAAGCGAGTCTCTTGCTTCTGCCTCCCAAGTAGCTGGGACTACAGGTGCCTGCCACAATGCCCAGCCATTTTTTGGTTGCAGCCGTCATTGTTGTTTGGCAGGCCTGGTCTGGATTCGAACCCGCCAGCTCAGGTGTACGTGGCTGGCGCCTTAGCCCCTTGAGCCACAGGCGCCAAGCCAAGCTCACTAATTCTTTCTTTTGCTTGGTCAGTTCTGCTGTTGAGAGACCCTGATGCATTTCTTAGTTTATCAATTGAATTCTTTAGCTCCAGAATTTCTGCTTGATTTTTTAAAAATCATTTCAATCTCTGTTAAATTTCTCTGATTTGTTTTTTTTTTTTTTGGCCAGGGCTCGGTTTGAACCTGCTACCTCTGGCATATGGGGCAGATGCCCTACTCCTTTGGGCCACAGGTACCACCCTCTCTGATACACTTCTGAATTCTTTTCCTGTGATATCTTGAAGTTGCTCGAGCTTCATGAGGACAGCTATTTTGAATTCTTGATCTGAAAGGTCACCTATCACCATCACTACAGGATTATTCACTGGTACCTTAGTTAGTTTGTTTGGTGAGGTCATGTTTTCCTGAAAATTTTAATTTTTGATGCTTGTGGATATTGCCAATGTCTGGCGTTGAAGAGTTAGATATTTATTTTTTGACCTCATCCTTGAGAAGGCTTTCATATTCAAAGGGAAATGAGTGTTGTGATCTAAGTCTTTGATCACAGCAGTCATGTCAACACTGGGAATGCCCCAATCCCAGTAATTCTGTGACTCTTGCAGACTCCTGTTGGTACTGCCTTAGTGAACTTGGGTAAGATAAAAGAGATTTCCCTAGATTACCAGGCAAAGTCTATCTCTCTTATCCCTCACTCTCTGTGCCGGGCTGCTGGAGTTGGGGAAGGAGTGATGTGAGCTCTCTCTGATGGCCACAAATGCCAGGTCACAACTGAAGTCCAGTGTCACCCGAAAGCAGTGGTGACTGTTGCCTGGCTACCTCTGATGTTTATTCAAAGTCCACAGGTGGTGAATCCTTCCAGGACTGAGTCCTTCCCTTCTGGGCAGTATGTTTTCTTCTGGCCTAGGGTAGGTCCAGAAATGCCACCCAGGATCTAAGGCCTTGGCTGAGGGACTTTAGGAGTCTGCTTGGTATTTTATTTTACTGCAGCAGAGCTGGTATCTAAGTTGCAAAACAAAGTCCTCTGAGCTCTTCCTTTTCCTTTTTCTTTTTCCAAGTGGAAGAAGACTCTCCTTGAGCTGTGCTGTCTATAGATGGGGGAGTGGGTGATACAGCTACAGGCTTGGCCATAGCTGGTGGTGTCTCTCTGGGTCACAAGAACACCAAGTCCACTGGCTCTAAGACAGTGCAAGTTGCAGGAATTGCTGAAGGACTGCAGCCTTTGTGTCTTGACTGCTTTATGAATTTAGTTCAAGGTCCAGGCTGCTTTACACCTGCTGGTGGTGGGGCTAGCTAGAACTTGGGTTTGGGGGCAGAGGATTTCTCTCTGGCCAGGCTGATCTCTGTTGTCACTGGAAGAATTCTTCCCAGTGCCATGTTCTCCTATGCCAGGGTGTGCAGGAGTTCTAATACAAGGTCCCCACAATCATGTCACTCTTCCTCTCTGTGGCACACAGATCCTCTCTCTGCTCCTTATGCCATCATGGCCCTGCCAGGGAGGGAGTGGGATGGCACAGACAATGCAAGCCTGTCTTTTCTGTCATCTTCTGTACCTCTGTCCTTGATATTATGTTAAAGCCAGGTGGTATGTTGCTCACCTGATATTTAGTTCTTCTGAAGGAGCTTGCTTGCACGGATAGTTGTTGAATGTGGTGTTGGTGCAGAGGGATGATGGCCTGAGGTTTCTATTTGGCCATATTGTTCCACTTTATCCAGCTATAATTGTCCCTTTCTAATCTACTTTTCAATAACTTAAGGACTTGGGAAGCTATTTGCTAAAAATCCTTCTTCAAAATATAGTATTTCTGACATACTTTTTGAATGCACCCTAGACACTGAGGACAATCAATCGTAAAGCCTTTTTCTGTCTTAATCCTTCAAAGTTATGGGTCAAGAAAGACAGGGATGGATGTTCTACAAGATAAAATGTATCTTTTGTGAAATGCTGACAATTTGATCAGTATATAGAGCCCCAAAAAGATGGCAAGAAAGAAGAAGATACAAAAATGTATTTCATGCATGGTCAAATTTTAGGTGAGTTCTTCTTAGGAAACTGGCTGAAGGTGAATTGATCCATAACTTATTAAAATTACAGGGAAATTGCAAAAAATCCCCAAATAGCCACATTAGGGTGGTGGCATTTTGGGTACTTTTGTTCACATTTTTCTTTTATTTATATTCCCTCTCTCCTCAATTTATTTGGAAGAAGTTTCTTCCACAAATATGATTACATCGTAAACACCAAAAAGGAGAACTTTTGACAAATTCTATGTTCAATTAAGCCATTTCTATTGTGGAAGGAAAGAGGTCAGTTGTTACACTCCTTGTGACCTTCTAATGAGAGGGCTTAACTTGCTGACAGTTTAGTGGGACAACGCGTATAAGTAATGAAAATTTGGGAAGGGCTGCAACTGAGTTAAATTGCCCTGCCTGGGAAGAATGGGAAAGAGGTTGAGGGTTCAGGAATCTAGGCACTTGGGCAGACACTGAGAAGAGAAAGGTCCAGACAAACAGTGGCCGTGCCTGGTTGACTGTGATGCCAAAGAAAAACTGGGGGGTAGGGGTGGAAATCCAATGGGAGTTTAAGCTGTTTGTTGTATGGTCTGCAGCAAACACAATATTTCTCTTACTTCGTCATCAGCAGTAGCTACTTTGTTTACAAATCCTTTGAAATGACTGAAATGCTTAATGACAAACCTGAAGAACTTCTGGGTCTTATTTCAAGATTCACCCAGTGTAAAAACCAGGACTTCCCAAAAATATGTGTTACAGCTGCTATTTCAGCATCTCTATGTGACTATACCAAGAAAGGAGGGAAGAAATGGGAGAGAAAGATAGGACTAAAAGATTTGTATAATAACAGCTTGCTAGTTTAAAATCAAAATTATTAGATTTATAGTTCAATTTACCATCGGAAAAAGAAATGCCGGGGAACTTCAAATAAGCATTTCTTCAAAAAAGCAATATTGGTTGCTAAAGAATCCTTTAAAGTCAAAAGAAAAAAGATATTAAAGACTTTAATTTGTCAGAACCATTTTTATTTTCTTTTTAATTAAATCTGATAGTCTCTGTTATTAAGGTCATCAGTTTAATCTATTTACATTTATTTGATCCTTGATTTCTTTTTACTTATTTTGAAATTATTATCATTTTTCTTTGTTTCTTTTTTCTTTTTTCTTGCCTTCTGCTGAATTAATAAAGCTTTCTGTATATCTCCCCCTACCCCCACACCACACCGCTGATTAGAAAGCATAGATTCTGGCCAGTCGAGGGAGCTCAGGACTGTATTCCTAGCACTCTGGTAGGCCAAGGCAGGAGGATTGCTTGAGGTGAGGTCCAGCCTAAGCAAGAGCAAGACTCATATCTACTAAAAATAGATACACCTGGGTGTACTGGCACCTGCCTGTATTCCTAGTTACTTGGCAGGCTGAGGCAAGAGGATCACTTGAGCCCAGGTGTTTGAGGTTGCTGTGAGCTATGATGACATCATTGCATTCTAGCTTGGGTGACAGAGTGAGACCTTGTCTCAAAAAAAAAAAAAAAAAAAAGAAAAGAAAAGAAAAAGAAAAAGAAAGCTGAGATTTTATTTATATTCCTTTAGTGGTTACCTTTAAATTTTCAATATATATTTAATGATTAATTTTTCTAATACAATCTAAAGTTATGCAATATTTCTAGTCATCTTTTGGTAAAATATTGATACATTTGTTCTCATTTAATAACCAATCATCTTGTTACTGAAGTCCAGGTATTTGGTTTCACTTCTGTCTAAATTATAAAAAATGATGTCATTATTACATGCAGTCAATAGTTAATTTAATTTTTCAACATATTTTTATCAATTTTGATGTTCATCATGTCCCAGTCCATTTGGGCTTTTAGAGCAAAACACCATAGACTGGGTAGCTTACACACAGCAACAATTTCCCTCAGTCCTGGAGAGTTCAAGATCAAGGCATGGCAGATTTTGTGTCTGGTGAGGGCCCATTTTCTTCCTCATAGTTGGCACCTCTGTGTCCTCACATGTTGGAAGGGGCTAGCTGGCCCTCTGGAGGTCTCTTTTGTAGGGACACTAATTCCAATCTGGAGGGCTTTGCCATTGTGATCTAATCACCTCCCAAAGGTTCCACCTCCTCACGCCATCACCTTGGTGGTTAGGATTTCAACAAATGAAGTTTGTGGAGAGACACACAAATTCAGACTATAACAATCATTTTCTGTGCATTCTATTCTCTTTGATTTAAAATTTCTTCTTGATATAAAATCATTGAGTAATAAAAGATACATCTGGGAGAAAAATCTTTATTTTACCATCCCTCTGGAATGATAATTCAACTTAGTATAAACATCTAGGTTGGTA
>CAUYRH010104604.1:0-13211 GCA_963574655.1 Perodicticus potto
CTTAGAAGTGTACAGGTGAAACTTACTAAATGTAGAATACAAATGTCTGCACACAATAATGAAGAAAATGCCATGAAAGCTATGTCAACCAGTTCAATGAAAATATTTCAAATTGTATATAAAACCAGCACATTGTACCCCCATGATTGCATTTATG
This sequence comes from Perodicticus potto, assembly GCA_963574655.1. NCBI lineage: Eukaryota > Metazoa > Chordata > Mammalia > Primates > Lorisidae > Perodicticus > Perodicticus potto. Next base: position 158 of record CAUYRH010104604.1, read on the forward strand.
TACACAACCATGATTAAATAAAAACAAAAATAAAAATAAATAAAAATAAAAGGATGCTGAATTTTGTCAAATGCTTTTTCTGCATCCATTGAAAGGAAAAAAAAAAGGGGGACAGGATGTCACCATTGCTCATCCTGCCCCCATCCACCCCCCCTACTTGCTGCTGAGACAAAAGTGTCAGTGAATAGAGCCATAAGATAGGGTCTCTCTTATTTCCACACTTTTGAGGGACAGAGTTTCTAGGGGTTGAGAATGTGGCACCAATAAGAAGACTGGGGCCTGAACTCCATTCCCCTGCTTGTGGGTCAGGAATTCTAACCCAGGTCAAAAAGACTTGAGTCTACTGCCTCCTCTCCACCTAGCACTGAGCAATTGAAACAAAGGTGTCACCCAGAGATAAAAGGGCTAGTCTCCCCGCCCCCAGCTCCAGGGCAATGGCCCAGACATGTGGCTCAGAAGAAGCAGGTGTGTAACAAAGAACTCCAAATCCCTCCCCAAAGAAAAGACTTTATTTGCAACAGAGTATAAAGTTCAAGTCTAAGGTTGCCCTCAAAAACAGTGGAGGTTGTGGTGAAAGGCTTTTGGGAGGAGGTTGGTAGATTCTTTGGCGATATAGGCTAAATTGTACACATTCAGATCAGAAAGGAAGAAGTAAGACTATCTCTATTTGCTGATGACATAATTTTCTTGTATGTGGAAAATCTTCAGAAATACATTAAAGATTATTAAAATTAATAAATTTGTCAAGTTTTAAGATACAAGATCAATATTTTAAAAAATCATTGTTTCTATATTTCAGATTGTATATGAAACCAGCACATTGTACCCCTTGATTGCACTAATGTATGCAGCTATGATTTAATAAAAAAAAAAGTTTAAATAATCATTGTTTCTATATGCTTCCAACTAACAAATCCACAAATAAAATTAATAAAACAATTCCATTTACAATAGCATCAAAAATAAAAAAATATTTAGCAATAAATTTAATAGGAGAAATACGTGCCAGACATGGTGGTTCATGCCTATAATCCTAGCACTCTGGGAGACTGAGGTAGGTGGATCACCTGAGCTCTGGAGTTCAAGACCAGCCTGAGTAAGAGCAGGACCCCATCTCTACTAAAAAAAGAAAAACTAGCTGGGCATTGTGGTGGGCACCTGTAGTCCCAGCTACTTGAGAGGCTAAGGCAAGAGGATTGCTGAGCCAAAGAGTCTGAGGTTGCTGTGAGCTATGTAGCCACAGCACTCTAACCTGGTCAACAGAGTTAGACTCTGGCTCAAAAAAAAAAAAAAATCAAAAAACAAAAAGTGAAAAAATAACCCATTGAACCAGAGAAAATATTTGCAAACCATATTCATGTAATAAGGGAATTCCAATAGGATAATATACACTACTCTTACAGCTAGATAATAAAAAAGACAGTCAAAAATAGGCAAAGGGTCTGAAGAGATGTTTCTCCAAAGAAGATATACAAATGGCCAATAACCACATGAAAAGAGGTTTGACATCAAGAGTCATCAAGGTTGTGTAAATCAGAGTTACAGCCAGTTGCCACTTGACACCCACTAGGATGGCTAGAATCAAAAAGTCAGATAACAAGCCTCAGTAAGCATGGGGGGAATCAGAGCCTCCCTACACTCTTGATGGGAGTGTCAAATGCAGCCACTTTGGAAAACAGTCTGGTTAAACACTGGGTTACTCACGTAAATGCTGAGTTACTATATGACTCAGCAATTTCCCTCCCAGGTATGTACTCAAGAGAAATGAAAGCATACCTCCCAGAAAAATGAACATTTATAACAGCAGTCAATAACTAAAGGGTTCAAACAACCCAAATGTATATCAACTGATGAATGGATCAACTGAAATATCAGTACAATGGAATATTATTCAGGTATTAAAAAGAAGCAAAGTATTGACCAGGTTACATGAGTAAACCTTGAGACATCATATTAAATGAAGAAACCAGCGATGAAAGACCATATTTACATGGTTCCATTTATATGAAACATCCAGATAGGTAAATAGGTAGAGACAGAAAGGGGATCAGTGGTTGTGTGGGGAGGAGAGAGTGCCAAGTGGGGAGGAGAGAGAGGTTGAAGGGGTGATAATTGGAGAACAGGGAGCTTCCTTCGGAGGTGATGAAAAGATTCAAAAATCAGTATGGTGATGGTCACATCTATCTGTGAACCACTGAATTGCACACTTTAAATGGGTGAATTGTTTGGTATATGAATTCTATCTCAATAAAGCTGTTTTCTTAAATGACAGTAATAATATTCTTTGTCCTTCTCATATCTTGAAAGGTGGTTGGGAACATCAAATGAGAGGATTTATATAAAAGTACTTGGTCCTCTATGCCATGCTATACAAATGTAGCCTATTATATTATTGAATGGGATTAATCAGCTTTTCACCAGCACCTGTCAGTACAAAATGCAGAAGCTGGCATTCCTAAAACTACCTTAGCCCTCTTAGAATTCCTTTTCTTTAGTGATTAAAACTCATTGACAGAACCCAATCCTTGAAATAATGCCGTGTAGTAATTGCTTGTGGAATGGTTCTTACCATCCTAGCCTTTTGAAAAACAAAAATAATGTTTCTTTTATATGTTTGCCTGAGACTCAACTCAAGTGTGTGCAATTACCACACATACCAAGTTCCTCATTATGTCAACCCTGGAGCCCACGTGGCCCTTATAATAATTTGCTAAATGGTAATTGTTGCTTTGTGCTCACATTCCCAAGCCCAGCATTACACTTTGGCCCTTGCCACACCCCTCTGAGCTGAGATGAATAGAAGTCAAAATTAGCAAAAGGAGGTAAGAATGAAATTCGCTCAAAGTGGCAAGTTTGGGGATCGTCTGGGCGGAAGCTGGTCCTGTGAGTCCAATATCTGTGGGAGAGTGGTGGAGAAATCGAGTTAGGCTTCCTGGGGGCCCGCCCTTTACTTGGCCTGACCTGGCCAATCCTACTCTCCAAAATGTACCCTACACACCTTTCCTTTCTCATTCCCTTTCTCATTCATGGCTTTGGACCCTAGCCTACCCTCCATTTGGTTTGCAAACAGCTAATGCCCTCTTGGTTTCTGTTTAAATTTTCTTAATCCATGTTTAGTGATAACAGCACCTCGTTTTTCTTTTTCTCTTTTTTTCCTTCTTTTTCTTTTTTCTTTTTTTTGAGAAAGAGTCTCACTATGTCGCCCTGGGTAGAGTGCTATGGCGTCACGGCTCACAGCAACCTCAAACTCTTGGGCTTAATCGATTCTCTTGCCTCAGCCTCCCAAGGAGCTGGGACTACAGACGCCCACCAGAATGCCTGGCTACTTTTTTGATGATGTTGTTACAAGTTGCCATTGTTTAGCTGGCCCAGGCCAGATTTGAACCCACCAGCCTTGGTGTATGTGGCCGGTGCTGTAACCACTGTGCTACGGGTGCTGAGCCAGCGCCTCCTTTTTCTTCCCCCCAGCCCTACATGCCCCACATGGGGCCAAAACATGTTATGTGCCTCTTTCCCTTAACACCCACAAGTGTCCTATGAAGCAGATGACAAAACTGAGGCCCAGAGAGACTCAGTCAGAGGGAAAAGTCACATACTGGGCTCAAACTTTGATTCTGTTTGGCAGCGTGGTTCACCTTATTATTTTATGCTGCTTGTTGAAAGCAGGTGCCCTATTAAAATTTCAAAATTATTATACATCGAGGCATTTCAGAATGTTTAAAATGTATTCCTTCCTGTGCTCTTTCACATTAATGTAGATCTGAGTGTGTGTATGTGTGCATATATATACATCTGTATGTCCCTTGCTCCAGAGACATCCCACCAGGGGTCCTCAAAGTACAGCCCATGAACCTCATGCGTTGGTGTGAATTGTATTTGTTCCCGTTTTGTTTTTTACTTCAAAATAAGATATGTGCAGTGTGCATAGGAATTTGTTCATAGTTTTTTTTTTTAAACTATAGTCCAGCCCTCCAACGGTCTGAGGGACAGTGAATTGGTCCCCTGTTTAAAAAGTTTGAGGACGCCTGATCCAGGCATCCGTGATTGCCGGCCTCAGAGTTTGCAGAAAAATTGTGGAGAAACAGCGCCCTCAGGTAGTGGTTTGCGTTTTCTCAGCAGGCCTTTTGGAGGGCAGGAGAGAGAAGGATGCTGCCACTGCCCCCTGGCGGGGGTTGCGGACACAAGGGGCCTTTCACGCTCTGAGTAACTTCTTGAGACCCGGCCACAGACCAACCGAGTCACCTCTAGGATCCAGTCTCAGCCCTGGCCTGGGTAGACCCCAAGGCCCCCCCCTCCCATCTTGGCTGAAACCAGAATTGGAAAGTCCTGGTGGCGTGTTTAACATCCAGGCGCAGGCCTCTGAGAGGGTCTGAAGGCCTCAGAGCCAGGAACAGCACCACTGCCATCCACCTCCTGGCCTGTACTTCCATTGCCTCTCTTGGAGCACTTGCAGAGAAGAGATTGTCCCCTTTTGAGGGGGGAAAAAACTCAAACCCGGGGGAAGAAGTGTTGATAACACCAGTTTAACTCTTATTTATTGTTCATATGTCAGTATGTGTTCATCTGACCCTTGAGGAAAAAAGTGTTGAAGGGACGGGGGCAGTAGCTCACACCTGTAATCCTAGCACTCTGGAGGCCGAGGTGAGAGAATCTCTTGAGGTCAGCAGTTCAAGATCAGCCTGAGCAAAAGTGAGATCCTGTCTCTTCTGAAAATAGAAAAATTAGTGGGGCATGTTAATGCATGCCTGTAGTCCCAGCTACTCAAGAAGTTGAGGCAAGAGGATTGGTTCTGTGTGATCTTTCATGATCCCACTCCGCTCTAGCTGGAGTGAAAGAGCCAGAGTCTGTTTCCAAAAAAAAAAGGAAGACAGAAAAGAGCCTAAGAATATGGACAGTCAGCAGTAGGTGGAGAGGCAAGAAAGAAAGGGAGAAGGAAGGAGAGAAGGAGGGGAGGGGAGAAGAAGGAGTGAGGGCAGGGAGAAGAAAAAGAAAGGGAAGGAAGGGGGGGGCACTAGCTGAGACCCTTTTGCAATCTGACTCATCCTCATTGCCCTAGCCCAGGCTTCAAAAGGATGAAAAACCTGCAAGTGCATTTTTTTTGAGACACAGTCTCACTCCATTGCCCTGGGTAGAGTGCCGTAGCATCACAGCTCACAGGAACCTCTAACTCTTGGGCTTGAGCAATCCTCCTGCCTCAGCCCCCCCAAGTAGCTGGGACTACAGGCACCTGCCATGATGCCCAGCTAGTTTTTCTTTCTTTAGCAGAGACAAGGTCTCTCTCTACTCGGGCTGGTCTTGAACTCCGGAGCTCGAACAATCCACCCACCTCGGCCTCCCAGAGTGCTAGAATGACAGGCATGAGCCACTGCACCCGGCCTGCAGGTGCACTTCTGTTTGATGCACATGATGTCTCAGTGGTCCCTCTGGACTCCCATTAGTCTGGGTTCCCCAGAGAAACAAAACCAGTAGAATATGTATGTGTGCACATGTGAGCTTGTGTGTGTGTGTGTGTGTGTGTGTGTGTGTGTGTGTGTGTGTGTATGAGAGAGAGAGAGATACTATCAGGAATCGGCTCATGGGATTATGGCAACCAAGTACAAGATCTGCAGTCTGAATGCAAAAGAAGACCAGTGTCTCAACTGAAAGTTTTGAGACTGAAAATTCTTCCTCACTCAGCCTTTTAGCCTATTCAGACCTTCAACAGACTGGATGAAGTACACCTACCCTGGGGGCAGGGCAGGACATCTGCTTTACTCAGTCTACTAGTTCAAATCTAAGTAGTTATCTCACTAGACACCAAGGTTCTTTATAGGGACCATTGAGCTTCTTGAGACATCCAGAAAAACCCTCATGGACATGCCCAGAAATAATGTTTAACCAAACATCTGGGCACCCAGTGGCCCAGTTAAGTGGACGCATACAATGACTATCATACTTGGCAGTGGCACCTGTCAGCCACGCTGCATTCTGGTTGCTTGTGCCCAGGCTGCTCTCACCCGAGACTCAGACCCCAGGATCTAGCATAAGACCTACACAGTAAATAGTAAGTTCTCGGGGTTTTTGGAAAGTATAAAAATAGACAAACTAACAAACTCACAGATGTGGGCCCAATATAAAGAAAATATAGTCGTCGTCCTTTAGAGAGAGGACAGTGAGTGAGTTAGGAGACAACCAGGTTGTTGCATTCCAGTCCTGACTGGGATAGCTTGGGTTCTCATGGAGATTATAGACAGATAATCTGTAATGTCCCTCCATACTACCCTTTGGTATGACCATTGCCATGGCCCAAGCTAGTGAATGGAAAGAGCCTGGATGTGAGAGCAGCTCTGAGCTAAAAGTCCAGGCCTTGTTACTACTCCGCCACCTCTGAGTTGGTGAAAGACTTGCTGACTAAGGAGAGGGTTGGTTTTTCCCTGAGCCTGGCCATGCACCTGAGCAGTTGGGTGTTGCTGTATTCCCCGTAATGAAAGCACCGTGCCTATTGACCTACCAGCTTCCCGCCCTTACCTGTGACTCTCTGTGAGGCCACCATCATTGTTTTTCACAAGCAAAACTGATGCCCAGAAATCTAAAAGGCAGATCTCCCCTTCTTGCATTCCCTGAACAGCAGAGACTTTGGCAGGTAAGTAGGAAACTGGTCTGTGTCTCTCCTCTTCTCCAGATTGTTCTGGATCCCTGTCTTCCAGCATTAGAGCGAATCTGCCAGCAGCCCTGCAGGCTTACTAACCGCCACAGCGTCCTTTCAGGCAGAACTTTCATTTTCCCTGAAAGAACCTGAGGTGTCTCAGAAGCTCCCCACAGACAGAGGAATGGGGTCGCCTTCTGGCCTTTGCCCAAAGGGCTCCTATTAGTTTTGACAGTTTCTGGATAACGGTGCTGACAACAAGTAGGAAGAGATTTTACAAAGCCTTCTCTTCTCTGAAGAGAATATTAGTATATAAAAAAAGTATTATAAAAGCGGGTCTTGGATCCTGACCACACTAACAGCGATTTTCAGTTAGCTCCAAGAGGCAGAGCCAGCCCTAGCTTTGGGGAGATGGCCACTGGCTCCATTCGCCCACTCACTGACTACTCCCTTCATCCCTGGGGCACCAAATAATTATCGAGCACCTACTGGGACTGGGTGTGCAAGCAAGTCTTCCAGCAACTCAGAGATGGTGGGGTAGTAACAAGGCCTGGGCTCTTAGGTCAGAGCTGCTCTCAGAACTAGGCTCTGTCATTCACTAGCGCAGGCCATGGCAATGGCCATACCAAAGCTTGAGAACATTTCGACTGTCCATCACAATGGCCATTGTTGCCACCATTTGGGATAGCTTGGGGTCTCATGGAGATTATAGATAGATAATGTCCCTCCAAGCTACCCTTTGGTATGCTTGTTCCTATTCTACATATTTGTGAGACATTGCAGGTGCTTAAGAAATAAACTTTTTCTTCTACCCAACTCATCTGCTGCCCCCAAAATCCCCAGGAAGGGCCCCAGTGCCAGAACAGCAAGACTCCCAGAGGTCAGGACCAGGACATGAAACCAGGACAATGTGACTGGCTGAGTGGGAGAATCGTGGTCTTCTGCTTCTTAGTAGCAGAAGTTGTTTCTGGAATCGGATGTGGTTAGAGATATAAAAGGCAATGATTTCACAATCCTATGCTCTCTCTGACCTCACAGATATCCCCGACATCACCATGGGGATTGTGCAGGGCAGAGCTTTGCACAGCTGCGTGTGGTGGTCCAGGCTTCTGTGCCCAGGGATCCGACACACTTCCTGCCTCCTCCTCTCTGCCCCACCCTCATTCCTTTTCATTCTTCTTCCTCTTTTCACCCTTTAATGTAAATGGGAAGCAAAGTAATACTAGAAGGTGGTGGGTCAAAGCAGAAGTGTCTGAATGTGCTTTGTTAAGTCTGAAGTGCTATCAAGAGCTTCTGTTGTATTACTTTTCAGAACAGGAATTATCTGGTGTCTGTCACATACCATCAGTCAAAGCTCTGGGTTTATGTTGGAGTTTTGTGCCTTGCTTAGTCAGTCGGCTCTGGAGGCCGTGCACATTCTGATCCATAAGGAAATGGTTGGTATTTGAAGAACCTAGCAGGCCTCCTGGCAAGATTGAGGTAGAGACATAATTTTCCCAAGAGATGATTTTTACCCTGGAGCATGCGACCAAGACATGCTCTGGAGATAAGTGGCTGAACTATAAATTAACCCTAGGCTCCCAGTGTGTCTGCCCTCGGGACTTGGGTTTGGGGTCATATTAGAAAGCATATTGTCTTTCCTCTGCACAGATTGGCAAGCGCATGGGCCTCTGACTGAACCTCGATTCCCACTCTTTGAGGTGCTCTGGGGAGCCTGTTGGGTTATCAGTCATGATGTTTTGCTTACCACCCAAAGCTCTGAACATACTGAGAAATAAGGCATAAGACCCAGTCGTTAGAAGCCAAAATATCAATACCACCTTTATCTGAGATAATGTTTAAGTTGGAAGACCCAGATGAAAACTCAGATTTAAACCTTTCCAAGGCAGTGCTGGGCCAGAGCAAGCCACACACACACACACACACACACACCTCCCAGGCCACAGCCTGCCCTCCTGCCCTCCAGGGGGAGCTGAGCACAACACGTGAGCCTGTACCCAGGAGGAGAGAGAGAGGCACCAAGCTAAGTGCCCAGATTTTCTTCCCAAATGCGCCAAGCAAAGAAGGAACCCTGCCATGGACCAGACCTATGGAGGAACTGTTCTTTGCCCTCAAAATCTTCCTGGAGCAAATGTTTATGCAGTGACAATTTTCCTCAAGAGGGGCATGTGGTCACCCTCCGATCCCTTCTATTCTGACAGAGTAACTAAAACACCTCCCTTCCCTGCCCTGGCTGGTGTTTACCACAAACCGAAGCTGCGTGCTGGAAGTCACACCTCCCACCACCGCAGTCACTTCTTCCGTTGACACAGCGGCGCCCAGCACCTCCTCACCACCAGCTGTAGTCTGCGGGCTCTCTGGGGCTTGAGTCTAGCTTTCCTTTCTAAACTGTTTAAAGGATTCAACCTGTCCTTCTTTTGTCCCTACATAGACACGTTCTGTTGGTGGCTTCTATATTTTTGTACTTCAGTGTCATTCGGTGCCACGTGTCCCACAATAACAATAAATGGAAAACCTCATCACTGAGTATGTTTTTAAAAGCCCATCTCATTTTAAGAGAGTCATACCATGAAGTCAATACACAGTTTCATTTTAAACCCTAAATCAGTTACATAAATACCACGAGGTTCACTCTGACCTTGTGTAAGGTTTTTTCCTCGTTCTGCAAAACTTTCGTTCTTGGATTACAGTCCGGGGACGACGGCCAGCTCCTCCGTCAGCCTTCAGTCCTTCCAGCCGGGTGAATGTGTGTGCACTTCATGTCAGCACCCTGGGCCTGCAAATAAAAGTCACCTTTCCTGTTTTATCAGCAATCGGAATCAATTCCAGCTTTCCCCCGGGGTTTCCTCTCTAGAATTTGTGCGTATGCTTTGCTGGATTCTTCAAAAAAGCTTCCCACTCTGTAGAATTTTTGAAGGCAAAAGCCAGGGAGAATTACATTGTAAAGAAATGGAACTTCCTGATTCTTCAAGGAGCCAGCTTCTGGGCAGGTGTGTAAGAGAACCTGGCCGGTGGTCTGTGTGCCCCCATCCTCCCCATAATGCTTTACGCTTCCTCTGCTAACTGCATGCCACCTGTATTTTAACAACTTGTCTTTTCTCCTTTCCTGGTCTGTGAATTCCTCCAAGGTAAAAATTCTGTCCTGTTCTTTTGATCTATTCCAACAAGCTCCTGATTCTCAGTTAATATTTGTGGCAAGGGAAGGGAAGGGAAAGAGGCTAGGAAGGTCCCAGCATCCTGGAATGTGCTAGCACCCCTCTCTACAAAGCTGTTGCCACAGGTTTTCCCGTGGCCACACGTCACCCACCCAGAGCGTCCTTTCCTCACATCTTTCCTGACGAAGCCACCGCCGGCACACAGGACAGATACACACAAACACTATTTTATTCCCTGTTTTATCTGCTTATAGGTCTTCGTGATCTGAAACGATTTTAGCTGTGTGTTTATTTGTTGCTTGACTCTCTCACTGCAACGTCAACCCCATGAGTTACTATAGCTTCAGGATCTTTTTTTTTCTTTGAGACAGAGTCTCACACTTGATGCCCTGAGTAGAGTGCTGTGGTGTCACAGCTCACAGCAACCTCAAACTCTTGGGCTCAAGATCCTCTTGCCTCAGCCTCCTGAGTAGCTGGGACTAGGACTGATGATGTGCGCCATCACACCTGGCTATTCCTTTTTTTTGTTTTAGTTTTAGTAGAGACTGGGTCTTCCTAAACGCAGGCAATCCACCCACCTCGGCCTCCCAGAGTGCTGGGATTACAAGTGTGAGCCGCTGTGCCCAGCCAAAGAAAGCCTCAGGATCTTTTTTGTTGTTGTTGTTCTGTTTTTGTTTTTGATCTGAAGTTTTTGGCCGGGGCTGGGTTTGAACCTGCCACCTCCGGTATATGGGGCTGACGCCCTACTCCTTTCAGCCACATGCGCTGCCTAAGCTTCAGGATCTTAAAGAGTGCCTGGACTAGATAAATGCCTAACAAGTATGGATCGAATGAGTAAGTGGAGAAAGAGAGGGAGGGAGGCTGCCTCCCTCTCCTTTGCCCAACTTAATCAACATTTCCGAATGGAGGGCTGTGGAGACCTCCACGAGAAAGAGCCAGCTGTTCTGCTCTTGGCTGACCTGTCCGCCTGGCTCTTTAACACGGACTGCAGGGCCGGAGACGTGTGGAGCGAGAGAACAGCTCCGGGTGCGGAGAAGAACAGCCTCAGGGACGTGGGGATCCTGAGATGTGGAACCTCCCTGAGACGCTTCCAGCCACGCTGCCTGTGTTCACAGAGGACAGACTGGGCTTCTGCGCGGTCCGCGGGGAACACAGCCGGCACAGTCACCCACAGGTCTGTACACAGAGTTGGAGGTTTCCTTCAGATAGGCCGTGGCACCTAGGAACGCGTGGCGCGGCTCTGGCACCTGCAAAGCCAGGGCCCACGGCTGCCACGCTGCTGCTCCTCGTCCAGTTGTCCCCGGCCCTCTGCTCTGCGCCCACACTGTCCCCGGCCCTCCTTTGCTCTGCGCGCACACCGTCCCCGGCCCTCCTTTGCTCTGTCCCCGTCTCTCCTTTGCTCTGCGTCCACACCGTCCCTGGCCCTCCTTTGCTCTGCGTCCGTGCTTCCTGCCCCTGGCTCCCTGCAGACCTGTGCACAGAAGCCAAAGGTGGCTGCCCACGGGCCTCAGGGGGCCGCTTCCCAATTTGCGGCAGACTCCCACGGGTCGGGGTGGGTCCACATGCACACCTTGTCCACTCAGCGTGAGGCCAGAGCGGCTGCTGCAGGGCTCAGCGAAGGGGCTGTGTGGCCAAGGATCACCCCCAAAGACATGCACCGTCTCTACCTTCCTTGGCAGATGGTGTGGTCACACTTCAAAATCTGGGAAGCAGCTGTCCAGGGGCTTTCCTTTTGCAGTGTCTGTCATGAGAAGCATACAGCAGAAGACGGTGCCCTCTGAAATGCGTGCTGGGTCACTAAGGACATTAACCCCTTGTTCCCAGTGTTAGTGAAGCTAAAGCAGAGGTCCTGGGCAATGAGAGAGAAACGTTTACAGCCTAATTTGGCCTAAGGAAGCCAAACGCTACAGGAATCCTGGGGGCGCCTTCCACCCCCCTCTTTCAATTCCAGGGCCTAAGAAAACAACTCTCAGAATGTGCCCACTGGAGTCCAACCACCGCAACAAAACAAGAAAGAGTATATTCTGAATATGCACACAGCACACTCTGGCGGGGGACCGTGAGGCCTGTCCACACAGCCTTATGCGTCCCTGTGTGACTATTTCTGACTCATTCAGTTGGTTTTTGGACTTTTTAGCCCAGCTGTATAGATTACAAAGTGACACTGGATGAGATCATACCCTTGGCTTTTTGAATACTTGACACTTTTCAATGGATTTTTATCTTAAAGGAAAATGTTTCTGTCAAGGGGAGCCTATTTGATGGACTGGCAGTGTGGGGGTGGGGAGGAATAAAATGACATGGCTTCAAAGAGAGATGCTGCTGTGCACAGTAATATAAGAAGTTGTCATACTGTGGGCAGAGACCCGTTTCCAGTGATGATGTTTCCTTTGGAGAAATACACCTCTCCTAAGAAGCAGAACAGATAAATGTCCGTCACTGTCATGACTTGTTGAGAGGTTTGGCTTCCTTAGGCCAGACAGAACTGGCCCCACCTTGCCCAGGTACTAGTCCATGAAGACCCTCTAGGTGACCAAGTCTCCTATCCTGGGGCTTTTAAATACCTCGGACTGTCCGAAGGGAGGCTTCCCACGTGGTGAGGGAGTGACTGAGGGCTGAACAAAAATTTCTAGGGCACAGACAGGTGTCTTTGGGCTTAGCTAACCTCACTGTACTGCAGCCGCTGGACGCTGCTCACTGTAAGCAAATGGGACATCTAATCCAGGTCTAACGAAGCTAATGGAGTATGGTCCATGCTGTGTTGTAGCACAGCTGTCTCTCTTTCTGTCCTGAGTGTCCTTCCCTTCTGCCCATCCCCCAGCCTGTGGAAACTTTAATCTGAGATTACAGTTTATGTATCTGGCTCTTTCTATCTTATACCTGCACAAGTGCCTTTGAACTTAGACACTATAAATTCACCTCTTTTATTCTTGCCTCAAGAATGGCAGCCTTCCCTTAAAGCAATGGATGACTCATACTAGTGTTCTAGACTGGGAGGAAGATCTCAGGGTGCAAATGAGGAAAATCAGGGAGCACAGCACTGTAAGGGGTGTGAGGGTTGGGGGACAGGTGAGAACACAGAGTTAATTCTTTAAAATATTATTCAATGGCATGGATGCAGAGAGAAGGGAACACTTCTGCACTGCTGGTGGGAATGCAAGCTAATACGATCTTTTTGGAAAGAAGTTTGCAGAATACTCAAGGAACTCAAGGTGGTAGACCTACTGTTCAATCCTGCAATTCCTCTACTAGGTATATACCCAGATGATCAAAA
>CAUYRH010104609.1:0-20230 GCA_963574655.1 Perodicticus potto
CATCTCTACTAAAAATAGAAAAGTTAGCACGCCTGTAGTCCCAGCTACCCGGGAGGCTGAGGCAAGAGAATCCCTTGAGCCCAGGAGTTTGAGGTTGCTGTGAGCTGTGATGCCACAACACTACCCAGGGCAACAGAGTGAGACTATGTCTTGAAAAAGAAGTCACAAACATGGATAGCAAAGACTGTCCCATTAAAACACCACTGATATGCTTTCCAGCATATGAGATATTCTGAGCTGTGTTCTCAAACAGGAACCAATGTATGATGCTGTTCCTTTGACAAGAAGTATTAACAAATCCAAGAGTCATGTTGTACAAAGGTGAACAGCTCATCTCGTTGCTGCCCCTAACGATCCTCCAGTGAAAATTTGTTTCTCATTACTGTGACTCTGAGCTTTGCTAGTCTAAAAATTTTAGCTATGAAGGGAGGAATATTTCCACCTAGGGGCACAGCAATCTTTTCATTAAACTGGAAAATGAAACTGCCACTGGTCACTCTGTGGGGCTCATACCAGTGAACCAAGATGCGTGGCAGCCGATAATCATTAAGGGACCTTTTATTGGTACCGGTACTGTGAGATGTAAATAAAAAAGCATACCTGGAACGGAGGATATCTCTTGGGCTCCTCTCTGTACTTTTATGTTCTGTGATTAAGCAATGGAAAAATGCAACAGTCAAATAAAGGTAAGACCGGCGGTGCTGCAGACCTTTTAGAGACAAAAAGTTGTTCAAGAATAAAAGTCTGAGTCATTTCACTGGACAAAAAACCCATGACTAGCTGAGGTGTACGATGAAGGCTTCTATAGCCTGAATCATGCTCCCTCCAAAAATATCTTGAAGTCCTAATCTCCAGTGGGGTATTTGAGGACTGGTTTGGGAGAGGTAACTGGAATGAGATGAAATCACAGGCTACTGTGACAGGGTTGGTGGCTTTATACGAAGAGGAAAAGAGAAAAGGTTGAGGTTGCTTTTCCTTCCCTTTCTGAGGACACAGAGAGGAAGCAGCCATCTGCAAGACAGCAAGAGAGCCCTCGATGGGAACTGAAAGAGCAGCACCCTGATTTGGACCTTTCTATGTTCCATAGCCAAGAGAAAAAAATGTCTGTTGTCTAAGCCACCCAATCTACGGTACATGGTGATGCTACCTTGGGCTAGCTAAGAAAAGGGCATAGAGAAATGGAACATACATTGGAAAGAGAAAGATGCAAATACCACCTTGAAACCACATGAGTAATTACAGAATAGAAGAACCTGTTAGGAGTACATGTAAAATGTAACTATGTATGGGCAGAGGTGTATGTTCAAATTAAGGAAGCAACATTCCTGACTACATATTCCCTCTTAATCCACTTACACAGTCTAAGCTGGTAGATACATGGGTGTATATTCATATACATATGCAAATACACATGCCAATATACGTGGACATATTTAAACAGATGCACAAATGCATGTGTCTAAGTATATGCCATGCATTCTATACCAATATACATTTATATATTGAGTGTGCCAAAAGTATATTCACATTTTGGGAAAGGAAAATGCTGTATTAAAATTGTAATGCTTAATATATACTGATAATGTTTGTCATTTTGTATATTGTAACTTGTATCTCTTGTAAGTACAGAAGTCAAATGCGACTTGAGTATTACAGTTTTAATAGTTTTTCCTTCCTTAAAATGTGTATACATTTTTGCATCCTCTGTATTTTGCACATATTGTATGCAGTAGGCATGTGTACATGATATACGTATACACCACTGCAGGAAGCACGCAGACTGAATGCCTCATTCTTGGTAAGGGCAAACGCCCCCAGAAAAGGGGAAAAGCAGAGAAATAAGCGAAGCAAAGTGGAATAAAAAAATAAGCAAGAGGAAAAGAGAGAAGGTTGAGGTTTAGCTAGCTCCCTCTTAAACTAACAATTAAATTACTTGTGTGGCCAATTCCTGCTTTCACTGGAAGCCTGGCGTGTAAGGGATACAGCTTAGAAACACCTTTGCTGTGCCTGTATGCTCTGCAGAACAACGGCAATAGCAGAAGCTGCGTGCAAGACCTGGGAAGGAACATTAGCCAGGCCAACCCCTGCCCAGTCAACAATCAAGCAAATACCCATTTTGGGGATTTGTATTACGGCCAGAACAGAGATCAGGGGAACAGCTCTAGCCCTGAGATTTGGGCAGGAGGGCTTGCACCCCAACCATGGAGCAAAACACCTCTGGGTGGAGATAAGGAGAAAATTCCTCTCTTCCACCAGTTCTTCAGAAGACGACTGAGGCCAGCATGTCTGCACCACAGAGAAACTAGAGGGGTCCGACCTGCCCCAAGGGATCTGGGTGCTGACCACAATCAGGAGGCTGCCCCCACACCAGGCTTAGGTTCCAATTTCTCAAGGCTGCCAGACCCTTAAAGTTGGTGATTATAGATAGAATAAGAACGAACATGCTTGCTCAGAAAAACAGCTGACATTTTCACTCCCTTCCACAGCTTACTCCCCTTGGCTAAATAAGAAAACAGCTTTCAATAAAAGCTGCCTGGGACAAAGACTCAATGCCACTCACTGAAGTTCCACGAGCTAGTGGGGGACCCCCGTACCCACCTTTGAAAACTCTGAGTATTCTGTGTCTTTATTCTTTGCTGCTTTTAATTTCATTTTCCCCTGTCGATCACCACCATTTCCATAGGTCTTAAAGGACCCTGTCCCCAGGGCAGGACCCCCGCACACTACCTTGTACATTTTTTTTCTTTTTACTACCTTGTACATTTATAGGTTAGATTTGTGTATATGGGTATGTACCTATGTGTGTACATTATACTTAATCAATTGTTTTCCTTCACCCATCCTCCTACTGAAAAATAGGTTAATATTAATTAAATTATATTTCAGTATTTAAGTAACAATCTATCAGAGGGTGCTGTGACTCAGAGAAAGAATGTATATTATTCAGAGATAGATAAAGTGACATGCATTCTCTTTGTATTTATTGCTTTGGGGGAGCTTAACATATTCTTCATGGTATGAGGAATAGTTGCATGGTTTTTCTATCACTTTACTCAGAAGGAATAGATGATTAAGACAGTGACATCTGTGCCAAGGTACCCTGGGGGACAATGGTGGTGTGAAGTTATGTATGTATGTAAGCTGCAGCTGTTTCTAAGAATTCCTGGTATGCAAAAAAGACCTAAAGAGAAATCTGTGTGAGAGACAGAATGAAGAAATGGAGATACAGCTATCCCCCTCTGCAGGTGGCCGTGGCAGTGGTTCTCAACCTTCCCAGTGCCGTGATGTATTTTCATTGTTACAAAGGGTTCGGGACCCACAGGTTGAAAACCGCTGCTAGTGAAATGAGGAAAGAGACAACTCGCGGGTGATGGTGGCCCCAGACTGTCCTTGACCTTTCCTCCACCCCAGCCCAGTTCTCTCCAACTGCTGACATCGCTCAGCAGCCGACCCACCACCAGAGGGCGCAGCCGCAGCCCTCCACGCCTGTCTCCGCCACCTGCTCTCATCCCCAGCAGCCCAGATTCCTTGCAACTCAAATTTATCCGCAGGTCCCAGTGCGACAGGAGGGCTAATTAGTGAGCAGTCTCTGACTTGACAAGTTCTGTTTCTGGATTTCAAGTCCAATACTACATGCTTCATTCCTCAATATTCAGAATCCTTCTGTTTTCCTGTTCTAATACAGACTGGAATAGAAAGTTGTATTTAATAGTATATGAGGTACACTAAAGAGAAAACTTTCACACTGTTCTACATATCAAATAACAATATTGAAATCAAAGACAAAGCTGATGAGAACATAAGAAAGACAGTACTTAAAAATCTTTATAAAAAATTTAACAGATTGAATTTTGATTTCAAGAATCATGTTTCTGAAAGCTAAATTGGAAATCAAAGTATGTGAATATTATTTTATCTATATTAATCACGGAATAACTCAGAAATAAAACATTTTGCCATATTAAAAAAAAACAAAATGAATGTGTGGAATACATTACTCTTTGCAATTAAAAACAGATAGTTATCAATATCAAAAATATCAACCAAAGATTTAGAAGTCAATAAAAATACATACAATACATACAATAAGGACATTCAAAAGTCAATATATGTACTGAATGATACAATTAAAGATGAATCCAAAGTTCTAAATAGTTTCATAATTAGTAATGAACAAAATACAAATTAGCCAATAAAATAGATTCATTTAGAATTAATAATTTATGAAATAAACAAAGTATTTCATAAATATCTAAAAATTTCAAATACATCTGTAAATAAGAAAGAAATTAAAACATGACTTAAAAAGTACATAATTAATAAATTTAAGAATAATTTATTTGGAAGAAAATAAGGAAATAGTTAAATAAGTAAATGAACACAAATGCATAACATTTCAAACAAAGAAATATTTCTTAAATAAAGGGAATTTTTATTAAAAAGGTTAACATTTGAATTCACTAATGTAATTTATTTTTCTTCAGGAAGACAGTAACAATTCAGAAAAATGTAGAGCAAAATCAACAGGAAAATGATCATGAATGAAACTGAAAAATGTTGTTTAAATCTCTCTCATTGAATGTGACTGACACTTTCATACTTTATATGAAAACTTTTTTTAACTTTCAAAACGAAAAGAATTTCAAAGTCATTTTAATTGTTTAATGGAACAGAATAGACAATTTTTTTTTGGCAAAATCATGGTTGTCCTCACTAAAAATGGTAATTATAAAAACACAAATAAATGAAAAATTATAAATGAGATGTGTTAACATGTTATAAAATATAACAGGGCTACTCTTTCAAAGTTTATGGAGAATAGAGCCAGCTTGAAATGATTGTGAAGGGCAATGAAGAGAGGATAAATTAGGGAAATATTAGCAGTGTTGACAATTTTTCTGAAATAATCATAAATTTTATGAGGAAAATAATATTTTCATGAAATGTATTTTAAAAATAAATCAATGGAAAAATATGACTTATCTGGGTAATTTAGTATTCATTGTATCAGTTGTTTTTTGCTAATATTGAAATTTAATGTAATTCTCTCCAAAATTTCATTTGTGGGTTTTGTTTCTGTATTATTGAAATGGGAAAAATGTTACAAAATGAGTCTATGCAAATGGCCAAAAGGTCTACAAAAAAATGCTCAACATCATTAGTCATTAGCGAAATGAAAATCAAAACTAGAAGGACCTATCATTGTGCTCTAGTTAAAATGGCTTTTATCAAAGAGCCAGGCAAGAAGGATTCCTGGCAAAGATGTGGAAAAAGGGAAGCCCTTGGACATTCTTGGTGGGCATGTTAATTAATGTAAAGCGGAGAACAGTATAGAGATTCCTCAAAAAACTACAAATAGAACTAACATATAACCCAAGAATCCTGCTGCTAGGCATAGATATAAAACAGGGGAATTTAGTATTTTGAAAAGACATCTGTACTTTCATATTTATTTCTATTACAGAATAGCCAAGATTTGGAATCAACCTAAGGGTGTGCTAACACATCATAGATAAAGAAACTGTAGCACATGGACACAATGGAATTTTTATAAGCACAAAAAGGAAGGAAATCTTGCCATCTATACCAACTTGGATTAAACGGCAGAACATTGGGTTAAACCAAGCACATAGAGACAGTCTCACATGTTCCCACTCATACCTGGGAGCTAAATTTTAAAGATCCTGGAGAGTAAAACAATGGTTACCAGAGGCTAGGAAGGGCAGTGGGGAAGAAGTAGCGATGGCCATGGGGTACAAATATACAGTTAGAGAGAATGAACAATATTTCATGGCACAACGAAGTTTATAATCAATACTGTAATCAATACTAAGCCAGGGTATACTTTAAAAAAACTAAAAAAGTGAAATTGGAATGTTCCTAACAGAAATAAAGGATACATTTCTGAAGTGATGGATATCCCAATTACCCTTATTTGATTAATTCACACTGTGTGCTGATATCAAAACATCATATGTACCCTATAAATTTTTACAACTATTATGTACCTATAATAATTGAAAATTTTTTAAAAATCAGTCTATGTTACAGAGCTAATTTCTATTTTCATGGGATTCAGAGTATAGTGGAGATGGAGAAAACATATATTAAGCATGTAATTATGCAAATGATTAATATAAAGGAACAAGCAGAGCGCTTTAGTATCAAAAACTGAGAGTGATTTTTATTATCAGAGAATTATGTAGAAGTTTTTTTGACAAAATGAAATCTAAGATAATAAATGAGTACTGGTAAAGTCATACAATTTGGAAACAGGATGATTGATGAGAGGGAATTGAACAAGAAAAGATATCATGGTTGAGGCCCCATGTCAGGAAATACATACAGCTAAAAAGAGGTCATGAATCTGGTACTGGTTGTAAGGAAAATGCATCAGGTAAGTCTGGAGAGACTGCACAATTAAATCTGTGGTGAGCACTTTCAACTTTAAGAAAAATGATCCATTATTTAATTTAGGGTTGGAGAAAGCGAGTAATATTACTACTTAAAGTGAGAAACAGCTGTGTCGATGACTATCCTGGTGTGGACAGTCAAGTGGGAGATCTATTGGAGAGATTTGGAGTTAATCAAGAGGACTTAATCTACTTTCTTAGATACGAATGGATGGTCCACACGAATGGCTTCCAGGTTTCTGATTTAAGAAGCTACATGACTCACGGGGAAAAGTGGACAAAGGAGCAGATTTCCAAAGTAAGAACATGAGTCCAGCATGGGACATGTTGATCTTAAACATACTTGTTAAGGAAAAATGTATTTTGTATGTGGAACCAGAGTCTGGATACTTGGATCTAGAGAGTTTAGAATATATGAATTATTCTCATTCTATTAGTATTCAGATAAATGTTAGTGAACATCACTTAGATGAGCCTCAAAAAAGAGGTATGAAGATGACGGAAAGACTCAACCAAGTGTCTTGAGGTGTCATTATCTAAAGAAGGGACGCTAAAGAGAAGATACAGAGGTTGATTTATTTGGCATAAGATGAAATATGTGTCCAGGACTCTAAATCTGACATTTCTTCACCCATCCCCTGATCTGTTTGCTTTAGTGTAGAAGTTGGGAAGGATGAAAATAAACTGGATTCTATTAGCACTACTGCCCTTTCGAGCTAACTAGTCATACTAAAGAGATAATTTGTTCAAATGTGAATTATTAGGGAGGCCACTGTGGCTCAAAGGAGTGGAGTGCCGGCCCCATATGCCAGAGGTGGTGGGTTCAAACCCAGCACTGGCCAAGAAAAATAATGATAATAATAATAAAAAAACAAATTTGAATTATTATACTATCAGAGTTATTTCTTTCAGAAACACACCTCATTAGATTAATTAATATTCCATAATAACATCAAACAAAGTAGAAGTCATATTTAGATCTAAAAAATAAGGGAAATCAACTGTATCATTAAATCTAACAGCTAAAATGCATGGTCTATTCTACTGACATAAAGATCATAACTAGAGAAATGCTGACCTAAATATTTGAAGAACTCAGTTTCATGTTAAAACGATATTCACTTATTTTAAAAAGGCAAAGTCCCCTCACAACATGAGCCAAATACGCAATATGAAGAACAAACTTGGAGCAAGTGCAAGTTTCAAGGCAACAGTTGAAAGTTTTGAGAATAACAACATCTAATCAAGGCAGCTGCAGAAGATACTGTATCCTTTCATTGTTAAGTAGGAGAACAGATGTAAACTAGAACTAGCTCCTAAATTTAAAAACATATAAGAAATGAAATTTTGATACTTCACAAAATTATTACAAACAAATGTAGGCTCGGCACCCATAGCTCAGGAGCCACACACACCAGAGCTGGCGGGTTCGAACCCAGCCCCAGCCTGCTAAACAACAATGACATTTGCAACCTAAAAATAGCCATGTGGGCAGCTGTAGTCCCAGCTACTGCTCGGGAGGTGGAGGCAAGAGAATCGCTTAAGCCCAAGAGTTGGAGGTTGCTGTGAGCTGTGACGCCACAGCACTCGATCCAGGGCGACAGCTTGAGACTCTGTCTCAAGAACAAACAAACAAAAAACAAATAGAGCATTGTCAAAACAAAGGTTTTAAACTTAGAATTTGAAAGAATATAATGACTTCACTCAACTGTCATTTATTTTAATTTACAAAACACATAGCTGGCCTATGGTTTTGCTTCATAGCTTTTGGAATTTATTGGAAGGTAATTTTAAAATCAGATGATATCTAGTAATCAGGTAATGATTTAATGAATGTGTCATTCATTTTTTCCTTCCTTTTTTGTTGTTTGATACATTTTGCTTCTATTATTTTGTAATGTATGTAGATCATTTTTTTCTCTAGTTCATGCAATAATATACTTATCAAATAAATATGTTTCCAAGTAATATAGGCAATAACTTTTGAAAAGACCCTTCTATCTTTACTTTTATGCATTAAACTTCACATTCCAGTATTGCCTATAATTTATTTGTTTTCAAAAATTAAAAATAAATGCATAGAACTGTTTTTGTGTAGCTCAGGATGGAATGGGCTACATCTTGAGTTTATGTTTTAAAACTCCTGCTTTTATTTTTTATGTTATACAAAGTGCCGATATGTTAACATAAAAAAAAAAAAAAAAGCTCTACATGACCCTGCCTCATGAACCTGAGAGGAAACACACTGTGTGCTATTCAATGCTAATAAACTTAATGTAAATCTTAAATTTCTATCAGTCAAGTATAAGCAATTTTTCACTGATTATACATGACTTAATCTCAGAAGGCAGAGTTAGATTATTCATATTTCTGCAATTACTTATGAGATGACAGAAAACTGCCTTTGTAAAAAGTTGGCTGTGATCTTTTTATCTCACCATGAATTAACATAATTATTTTTTTTAAACAACACTTGTGTGGATCTTGCAACATTCAAACAAATATACCTCAGGTATATTAGCTAAGTTCATTCTTGCAAACCCTAGGAACTATGTACTGTCATTTTTCTCATTTTGTACACAAGAAAACTTATGCATTTAGTTAAACATGTCCAGAGGCATAAGGCTAGGCAGTGGCAAATTCAAGCAACCTACCATCTGATTTCATGCTTTTAATTACTCTACCACATTGCTTTGTAATTTATGTGACAAAAATAAACTTGTTACAATAAATATATAATGAGCTTGTTACAATAACACAGCTTGCATCAAAACATTTATTTCTAATTTTTCTTATATATTGGACCAAAAGAGAGACTGGGCATCATCTATATGATTTTTTTGCTGGGGTGGGGGGAATGGATCAATTGAGATAAGATACTTACTGTGGAACAGTTTTCAGATAAAATGACATTTCAGATTTTGTGTGAAGGAAGAGAAACAGTATTTCTGGTTAAGAAAGAGAAGAACATTTCAGATTAAAGGAAGAGCATGAAATCCAATATGGAAAATGGGTAGAAATGGAGGAATTCAGCTTAAAAGGCAGAAAGTAGGTTTCGAGGTATTTGAATAATTTTATAAGGCACTACAAAACCTCAGAAGGGTTGTTACCTACGAGTTGGTGAAAGTTAATTCTCAAAACCATTTCCTCTCCTTACATGCCACCTCACAAAATCATTCCAGAATTATGGAAAAGAGATTAAAGTAAGGAATTAACACAAAAAAGACAACAATATTTTGAAGGACATCAATAGAAATCAAGGTATTTCTAGATATTTGTTATAGTTGAAATGACAAGTAGCCACAACAGACTTGGAAGATCAGAACAATGTAAAAAATTAGACCACAGAGAACTTAAGAAACATTGAAAAGGTGACAGCACATACCACGTGGAAGGAGGGATGTGAGGTTGATAAACCAAAATGAAAGTCCTGGCCTATCTGTAAAATAATAATAAGCCTTCCTAATCCTCCATCCAGGGCCGCCATGAGGAAGTGGCAATGCTCCTCGCACCTGTCAAAATATGAGACCGTAGTTTCTGGCTTCAATTCAATTCACAAATTAATAACTTAAATTTGTATAAAAATAAAAGTGGAAAAAAAAATAACAGAAATCATGGTAGAGAAATTTACAAAATGAAAGTTTATGTGACGATCCCAAGACGAACAGAGGAAACTTAGGTCATAACAAAAGTACTTAGAATCAAAATGTCACCAAGTTTCCAGCTTCTGGTCCATTATCTAAGAAGCTGGAAGTTTCCATTCCTTCCTGATAACAAGTAACACACAGAGCCAACACGCAAATTAACAACCCTTCTTATACCACCAGCAAGATGAGGTCACAGGGCAAACCACAGGCGCTCTGATTGGAGAGGTGTACGGCAAGATGCAGAGAAGCACAGCATGCTGGGACAGAAGCCCCAGGCACAACCTCAGAGGCAGCTAGTACCTGGGCAGGGAAGCCTGAACTACAACTGATGAACGGCGGAGGCTCAGCACAAGGAATGTTGAGAGTTAAAAAAACCAGAGGACTCAGCCGACAGGGGTCCTCATACTTTTGTGAGTTTTACCTCCAGGAGTCTGTCCATGTTCTCTAAGTCAACACTGGAGAAAGATCTCCTGATTCTTCAAGCAGTGGAAGAAAGAAAAGTAAGACCCACTTTGAAACATGCCAGCAGCCAAAGCATTCTGTCTTTCCATAAGTTCTGCTCTCAGCAGAAACAATTTAACCAAAGCCTAACCTCGTAAGGTGGTGTCAGCTTTGAACTGATCTGCAGCAAGGCAAATCCCAACTGCAGCCCACTCTAGCCATCCTGTTCCACAGAATGGTGGAGGCGAACTCATAAGCAGGTGTCAAGTTCATGGTCTAAGGGTATAGGCTAAAACACTGACCTCTGCTCACAGGATTATAGACCACTGCCCCTAACCACATTACAAAAGGCCCATACATAGCAGTTTTATTTACCCAGTCCATCATGTACAGGTATGAAGGAAAATTACAATTTTTACTAAAAGGAAACGCATCATTTGAAGAGACAGAGAAAGTATGGGAATAAGACTCAGATACAGCAAGTATGTTGGGATTCTCAGGCTGGGGATTTAAAACAACTATGACTACAATGCTCGGGGAGGTAACGTGTATAGCTGACAGCGTACAAAAGTAGATGGACCCTGTAAGCAAAACGAAAAAAACCTCTAAGAAAGAACTAAGCAGAAAAGCTGGAGACCAAAAACACGGTAACAGAAATAATCACTTTGATGGGATTATGGGAAGGAAGACTGAACACATCTGAGGAAAGAAGCTCTGAGCATCAGGATCTCTCAATGGAAACTGTTAACACTGAAAGGCAAAGAAAAATGACAAGAAAAAAATAGAACAAAATATCCAAGAACTATGGGACAACCATAAGTGATATAACATATGTATACTTGGAATTCTAGAAAGAAAAAAGTACACAAGGGCAGTATTTGATATAATAGTAACTCTGATTTTCTCCCAATTAAGGTCCAACACAAAAACAGACCCATCAAGCTCAGAAAACATAGCACAGGACAAACTCCAAAAAACTACACCTACACACATCATTTTCAAGCTACATACTCAGAAGCCGGACACCCTCTCCCCCCACCTCCCACCGAGGGTCTCTATCAGAAATAGAAAAATTAGCCAGGCATTGTGGCTGGTGTCTGTAGTCCCAAATACTTGGGAAACTGAGCCCAAAAGTTCAAGGTCACTGTGAGCTATGACGCCATGACACTCTACCCAGGGAGACAGAGTGAGATTCTATGTCAAAAAAGAGAAAAAAAATCATAAAAGCAACAAAGGTTTGAGTGAAATATTTACAGTGTTGAAAGAGAGGGAAAATATATAGAGAAATCTGTACCTTGTGAATTATCCTGTAAATTTTTTTTAAAAATGTATCAGTTTCTCTGTAAAATAACTTGAAGACATTTATGGCCAGAGATCAGACTTGAGGAAATGTAAAAAACATGTACATGCTTTTTAAGAGATGGTGAATAAAAAAGGGCAAAAACTTGGATCTAAGTTTAAAAATAAACTGTTTAAAAGACAGAGAAGGAGGGAGGGGGTGAGGGAAAGAAAACCACAGTTAGAACATTTTTAATAAGAATTATTTTTCATTTTTAAAAAATTTCAAACGATTAAGGTGATGCAGACATTTTTGTAACCTAGACACTTTGCATAATGCTTAAGTGGAAGCTGTCAGTGTGCCTATCATCAGAATAGTATTTATTACACCTCTCCCCTGACCCCTCTCTTCCTTCCCCCTCTTGTTAACCTCTTGGAGTCCAATTACCTTTTCATTTCCTGTGCTCATGGGTGCCACTCATTTAGCTCTCAATTATGGTATCTGTGGTGTCTATTTTTTTTTTCCTTTCTGAGATACTCAACTTAAGAGAATGGTCTCCAGCACCATCCAAGTTACTACAGAAGAAATTATTCCATTCCTTTTACTAATGGTCATTCTGACAGGGGTAAGATGGCATCTCATCATGCTTTCAATTTGCTTTTCCCTGATGATTAGTGATGGTGAGTATTTTTTCATGTATTTTTTGCCATTTTGTCTATCTTCTTTTGAAAAATACTTTTCAAAAGTATTTGCCCACTTTTTGATAGAGTTGATTGGTTTGTGTTTTTTCTTGATGATTTGTTTGAGTTCTTTGTAAATTCTGGGTATTATCCCTTTATTTGATGTATAGTTTGCAAATATTTTCTCCCATTCTGTAGGTTGTCTGTTCACTGTGTTCTGTGTTAGGTGCATATGTGATATCGATGTATTTTGCATTCTTTTACTTTCTCGTTGAATTGCTCCTTTCACCATTATGTAATGACCATATTTTGTCCTTTTTGTTTTTAACTATTATTGATTTAAAGTCAATTTTATCTGATGTGAAAATGAGTACACCTGCTCACCTTTGGTTTACATATGCATGGGATATTTTTTTTCCACCCCTTCACTTTGAGTCTGTTGAGTCCTTGTGGGTTAGATGTGTTTCCAGACACAGCATAAACTTGGGGTATTTTTTTTAATGGCATTCAGACCATTCACATTCAGTGTTAGTAGTGATATATGGAATACTATTCTGTTCATCATGCTGTATGATATCTTGTTGTTTTGTTTACTATCTTGTGCTATGCTTCATTGCTTTAACACCTGAGCTTTAACTTTCAGGTGATTTCACACTGGTGGGTATCTCTTATGCTGATCCATGTATAAATGTTGTTTTGAGCATTTCCTATAGGGAAGGTCTAGTAGTGACAAATTCCCTTAGTGTTTATTAGTCTGGAAAAATCTTAATTTCTCATCATTTATAAAGCTTAGTTTTGCAATGCTTGCAGTTGCTGTATTTAAGAAAATGATAAATGTGGCCCTAATCCCTTCTGGCTGGTAGTGTGTCTTCTGAGAAGTTTGCTGTTAGCCTGATGGGTTTTCCTTTGTAGGTTAACTGTTGCACTAGCCTTGCAGCTTATAGAATTTCTCTTTCATTTTGACTTTGGTCAGATTAATAACTAAGTGTCCTGGAGATATCCTATTTGCTATAAATCTTCTCAGTGTTCACTGACTATCTTCTATCTGGATATCTGAATCTCTCATGACACCCTGTAAGTTTTCTTTAATAATTTTCTTGACTAGGTTAGGGATTCCATACTTTTTGCTTTTTCTTCACCCTTGATGATGCCTATAATTCTTATTTTGGCCCACTTGACATAGTCCCATACTTCTCTGAGTAATTATGTACTCTTCTTCACTCTTTTCTCTGCATCTTTGCCTGAAATAATTCAAAAGCATCTTCTTCGAGCCCTGAAATTCTGTTTTTCTGCTGAATCTAGCCTGTGGTTGAAGCTTTATGCTGTATTTTGAAATTCCCTAAGTGACTCTTTGATTCCTTTAATTCTCTTGCGTCTTTTCTTATGTTGTGTAGCTCGTTAATGACTTTTTTTACTTTTTTGATTCATGACCTGAAAATTATAGTTTATTTTTGATCATTTTCAGCTTTCTTTTTAATCCCATTTATTCTATTCACCATCTATATTCTGAATTGCATTTCTGACAGTTCAATTTCATCTACTTCCTTTTAGTTGGCGTCCATTGCTGGAGACCTATTGTGATCTTTTACAGGGTATCAAGCAAGTTTGTTCATTCATGTACCAGAGTTTTTATTCTGGTTCTTTCTCATCTGACATCTTTTCTCCCAGATTAAGACAGATAAGCTTGTGGTGCCTATGTTATTCTCTGCTGAGAAATCTCCTACTAATGCAAAGGTGGAGAGATCTCGATAGTACACTTTGTCCCACTCTGGATTGACCTGCCAGGAGATGGGTGGATGCACTGTGAGTATTTAATATTCTTGCTATCATGAACTTCCTGCATTTCCTGCCTCATTTGTCACTGGAGGTCCCCATGCTGCAGAATGAGTCAATGCCTCACCTAGTTCTGTCAGCAGTGGCAACTGTCAGCCCAAGTAGGCTTGAGCACTGCTCCCCTCAGTTCTGTGGGCAGCAGCTTCTGTCAGCCTGCCCTGTGGGTAGCAACCATTACCTGTCTGGCTACCTTTGGAGCTGCCCAACTCAGATCCACAGGTGGTGGTCTTTCTTGTCCTCTCCTCTTATTCTTATTTCAAAAGCTTATTGCTGAAGTATTTATCACATATTCTAACATTCACATTTGAATATTTTACTCTATGAAATGCCTGTTTTTTTGAACAAATTTTCTAAAGCACATCATTGATTCTTCTAATATTTCACCAATGT
Source organism: Perodicticus potto (assembly GCA_963574655.1). Taxonomy (NCBI): domain Eukaryota; kingdom Metazoa; phylum Chordata; class Mammalia; order Primates; family Lorisidae; genus Perodicticus; species Perodicticus potto. Next base: position 14,684 of record CAUYRH010104609.1, read on the forward strand.
GAGTTTTTTCTTTCGCTTTGGTTTATTTATTTTGTTTTTTGAATAATTTATTTGCTTTCTGAATTTTTGCTACCTAATATTAAGATCCAAATAGATTTGGACAAGAAGAGTTTCCTTCTATTATATAGTTTGTAACATTGTTTTTAGCTATCTTGTAACATTACTTTTAACTATCATTTACATGTTGTCCTACTGTCTAGAATTTCTAATTTATGCTGTTTCCAACACTATAATAGTGCTACTTAACTTCTATATGTAATATTTTATTCTATCCCATGTCGTGCTTAGAAATGCCTTGCCTAGAAGAATTAAGTGAATATTACTTGGTTTATAAAGGGATATTCGTAAAACATGTTTATTTTTTGGAGATTCTAAACCAGATATTCAAAACTGAAATACTTACAGGAACCAGGTAGATAGTAGAAAAGAGTCAAGTTAATGTCAGATGATAGGTTCTTAGCTATTGCTTTAGGAGATTTGACAGCTAAGTTCAGGAAATCATCCGAGAAAAAGTACTAGATACTTCATTGGTGAAAAGTACAACTCTGAAGTACTGCCCTTGGGAAACTATATACTAAATTTAGCACTGAGACCACCTTTCAGAGGAAGTTTGGAATTTCTTTCTTTTTTGGAATGGTCATCAAAGCTGTCACCATATTACCCTCGATGTCCTAAATGTCATCAAAATATCTTTCTTTCAATATTTCCTTTATCTTTAGGTAAAGAAAAAAGTCATCAGGGGACTGAGTAGCTAGTTATTTGATCACTGACTAAAAACTCCCTAGCAGACAGTGCTGTGTGAGTTGGTGCATTGTTGTAATGCAAGAGCCATGAGTTGTTGGCTAAGATTTTTCTACTATTTCTCTACCAACATTTCTTTGGTCTGGTATGCTTCTCACAGTAAGCTAACAATTTTGACACACAATTTGACAATTTTTTGCAGTGTTTTCATCAGTTCTTCTCATTACCAATTTCCCTGACTTCTCTTCATCAGTGACACTTTCTCATCAGAATAATGTTTGATCCATTTTTTCACTCCCATTTTCATTCTTCATGTTATTATTCCCATAAACTTGGATTAACATGTCCCTGATTTCACTTCTACTCTTCTCATGTTTAACAATAAATCTAGGAATGTTTCTGTGTTGCTCTAATTCAATCTCTGACAATATTGAACACCTCTCAGCAAGACACTGCAACACTGCAACACTGCCACACATCAACATGAGCACAACTGCGAGGTACAGATAGTCCACGAAACCTTACTGATTTGTTTGTATAGCACTGCCAATGTAAGTGCATGGTGGCAAGTTTGCAAACTTAATTGTCAGAAATCCATATGTATAGCTGTTAATAGTAGCTCAGTCACATTGCCCTTTCAAACCTACTGCCTTTTATAATATAAACTAAAGCTGTATGTGAGCCAAACACTTGGCCAAACCAAGCAGAGTACCCATGTAATCCAACTCCTGGCTGATAGCCTCCATCTTTATTGATGGAACCCCTCATTTCTTCAGATTTCATTTGCTAATCCTATACGTCTCTTATTAAGTATACGTCCTCACCCCACACTCACGCAAATGGTAACTACGTGTGGTGATGGATGAGTTGATTAATTTGATCGTGGTAATCATTTGACAGTGTATACACATGTCAGATTGTTACATTGATTCTGTGTGTGTTCTGAACATATGTAATTTTTTTTCAATTTTGCCTCAATAAAGATTAAAAAATGTTTTGTATATATCCAGCTACTAGCCCCCAGATACTCAGTAATATAAAAATATGAGTGTCCATCTCATTGTAGAAATATTTTACATTCTCCCTAAGTCTTAAAGTGTCAATCATATTTTAAAATTTTTGCATGAGAGGTTAAATTCTTGAACTTACTAACAATAAATAAATAATTAAAAATGGAATTATATTAAAACAAGCATAGATACATTATAGATTATAAATGTTATATAAATTTACATTAATTAGTTTAAATAGGCATTTCAATCTGATTTTTCACTTTTTAAAAACTGTCCTACTGCTCCTCAATATAGCAAAATATTCAATCAAATAAAAAAAAATTGTCAGACATGCATGTTCTGCTCTTCATATCTTTCACACTTATTTTGATAAAACTATTGAGAACCACTAACCTAAAATGACCCACCTTGTATTTTCCTGAAACCTATCAGGCACATTCAACTGTTTATGGAAGTATAAACTCTGCCTAATTTATTATTTAAAATCACTGATGTGTAGGTCACTATAAAAGTTTTGAGACAGACCATTTTATGGTCCATGATAACACTTCTAAGAAACACAGTGGACAGCATCCTTTCGGATTCACCCGTGAAAGTTTCACCTTGCTTGGTTTTGGGTGTTGGTGGGAGGGCTTCATTTGTTTCTGTCCACATAGACTTCACACTTCTTGTTTTTTGTGTAGCTTGTCAAAACTTTTGTAATGACCTGCATATCTCCACTCAGTTCAACCAACAGATATTCTGTTTGTCTTCTCTGTGCCAGGATCTATGTTAAAGGCTGAAGAATTACAATATAAATAGCCTCCGGCATCAAAGCAGTAACAATTGGTCATGGGGAGGGAAGAAGTGAACCCAGACCATGCTGTAGACTCCATGCCAATGAAGGCCTTTACAGTCTGGCCAAGTTTTAGGTTTGCATTTTATATGTGGCTAGTCATTGAGTCTAGCTGACCTACCACTGTTTATAGCTAACTTCAGCCATAATTTATTGAACTTCAGGAGTAAAATGAGATGCTTTGGGGTATTATTGAATGTGATGATTACAAAGGTCTCAAGATATATCTATCACAAATGTCAAGGGTTTTCTCTGCAGACATTTGTAGAAAGATGAGTAGTTTAAATACTTTAAGGAGGTTTCTAACTTTCAGAGATTTATATAGTGCTATAAACTATGAATGTTTCCTCCCCATTAAAAGAGAGAAAAGCTCAAATTCCATCTACCCACCTCTTGCATTCTATTTATTTATTTATTTATTTATTTTTGAGACAGAGCCTCAAGCTGTCACCCTGGATAGAGTGCCGTAGCATCACAGCTCACAGCAACCTCCAATTCCTGGGCTCAAGCGAGTCTCTTGCCTCCACCTCCCAAGTAACTGGGACTACAGGCACCCGCCACAACACTGGCCATTTTTAGGTTGCAGCCATCATTGTTGTTTGGTGGGCCCAGGCTGGATTCGAACCCGCCAGTTCAGGTGTACGTGGCTGGTGCCTTATCCTGTTGAGCCACAGGCACGGAGCCATTCTATTTATTTTTGTCTAAACATCAAGACCTTTTTTTTCTCTCAAGATCTTAGAGATTTTGTTTTTTAGTAGCTTGAGGGAAGGGGTCCTAAGAAGCTGTTGCACATGTTTTGAGCAACTCCTGAGCCTAGTCCTGTCTTTTTATTTGTAGCTGGGTCTAGTCTAGCTTTCCATGCTGGGTATATGTGTGTAATTATGTTATTTAATATCCAAGTAAAATGAATCTTTTTTAGATAGGAAAAACCTTCCCTCTGACCAGTCCATAGGCGGAGATGGGGGACAGATCCCTAGGAATTATAAATCTTTAGTGTGAAGTTTAAATTAGGCTCCAAGCATGCTAATTGAATGGGGTAAGGAAGAGGTAACGATACTTGTACATAAGATGTAGTCACACTTCCCAAGGAAGCCATGAGTGCAACCATCCACAATGTCATGTGCCATATTATTTATTTTACTTGAGAACTATTCTTATTACCTATTTTCCCTCAGGTTTTGAGAAGGAATCTCAGTACATAAAGTTTGAAGGACAGGGGCGTTGGAATCATAATCTAATTTTAAATCTTAACTCTGTCATTTTTAAAGCGATTTTTAAACCTGTGTGATCCTCTTTCCTTATAGGAAAAATGTTGATAAAGATTATGACATCAGTCTCTTAAGAAAAACATTGGTAATAACAAAACGCAGTGATAAATGTAAACTGGGCTCAGTGTTATGCCTGTGATCCCAGCATGTTGGGAGGGGAAGGAGGGAGGACTGCGTGAGGCCAGGAATTCAAGATCAGATTCGACATTATAAGAAAACCCTATTTCTGCAAAAAGTAGGACATTTATCCAAGCATGATGGTGCACAACTGGAGTCCCAGCTACCGGAAGGTGGTAGGCTGAGGTGGGAGGATCCCTGGATCCCAGGAGCCTGAGGTTGCAGTGAGCTATGATAACACCACTGCACTCTGGCTGGGGCAACCAAACAAGGTGCTGTCTCAGAATAAATGAATAGACCAATAAATAAATAAATACATAAAAATGAAATCTATCATTAAGTGCCTATCAGTAGAGAAAATGCATCAATTTAATTCTTTTTTTTTTGACAGTCTTGTTAAAAAATACAAATCATATGTAGAAATCGTATGTTGGCTCACAGATACTTTTTTTGATGGAGTTTCAAACATTTCCCCAGTTAAACTATTACCCAATTCACATACCACCATATAAACAAAGACCATTTTAACTATAAATATCCTGGGTATTTAAAGCATTCGTTATTTACCAGTTTAGAACTTTGTACCTGTTGCCATCTTTTCATTCTGCTCATGATTGGGTTCAGTTCCTCAGCTCTTTCTGCCTTTATTGCACCTGGGTGGATGCTATCTGCTTTAGGTTTAATATTTTCTGTATTTTGATTGAAAATAAGCAATTACACATGGTACCATTTATGGCTGAGACCCCACTAACCTCAGAAACAGTACATTTGCTTCAGCTACTCTCACAGAACATTCTTGACAGCTCTGAAAAGCTCTGCACATTGCGTTTCTTAAAAATATCTTTAATTGGTATTTCTGAGTAAGCCAACAATATAAGGCCACTATAAAATGAGATATGGAGAGTCCAAGCACATGAATGTATATGTAAAAGTATATTTATTGCAGTGCTATGTATAAGAGCAAAACAAAAGGAGAAAAAAATTGAAAAGCAGTTAAATACCCACGAATAGGGGGATTATTGAATCAATTATGGTTCATTCCCACACCAAAACATAAAGAGCACCACAATGTGGCAACTTGATGCTTTTGTTTAGGCTGCAGCCCCCGTGCTGTAAGAATTCCCTGCCTGTAGTAGTCACTCATTTTTTTTCTGATTATTAAATTTAATGAGTTACGTTTGTATGTTTGACTTGGAATAATGCCCATTACAAGTGGAAAAAGTGAGCTATTTAAAAACACAAAAACAAGACATGAAGTCCTATATGCCTCATAAGTGCAAGTTTGTACTGGGATGGTAGAAAGGTAGGGGGGCACATGTAGGAATGTTGCTTGGTGGGGTAGAGACAGTAGAAGATAAAGTGTAGGGTTAGAAGACCTACATAAGCCACACAAAGGCAAGCCTTTACTGGGTGAAAATGGCTTTTGCTAATACAGAAGCAAGAAAGCTGGGCTCCTCCTGAAGCATACACACAGAGGCTGTTTGTTCGGAGGTGAAAGTCCATAAAAACAGTAAAGTATGCTTCCGTTAAGCCCAGGTGCTTAGGGGCCGACAACCCCACCCCTGGTGATACG